>AWOL01S0003962.1:116816-190600 GCA_000715115.1 Nicotiana otophora | reverse complement strand
TATGGGGGGGGGGGGGGGTTATGGAACCTATAGACATGATTTCTAAGCGACTATACAGTTTAGGAGTATTTGGTTTTACACGCTGATTATTGAGATTACATGTTATAAGTTATTAAACCTATAGACATGATCTCTAGGTGATTTACGTAGTAGGGACAATAAAACTTATTGGAAATGTTCAAAATTACTTATGCTTCTTATTTATCACGTGGATAACCGCGTTTGAAGAGCGAGTACTGATGTCCTATTGGAATGATTTCTAGAGACTGGCGATTGGGACTGATTCTCATATATTTAGCTATTATAGGCATGATTTCTAAAGGTTGACAGTTTGAGCTGATTATATACATATTTAGCTCCTATAGGCATGCTTTCTAGATGGAAAGTATGATGCAATAGCGAACTTAAGTAATTAAAATCTCACATGCATGATATCTATTAAGTGTGGTGCAGATTGAAAGGGATGTTATTAGCATTCATTCCCTATAGGCATGATATCTAATAATCGGACAGAAACAAACATAAGAGCAGGTAAAATATTTAGTCAAATGATCATGCTTTTGAATACTGTGCAGATATTAGGCAAGTTAAGTTAAGTGTGTGGTTTCCTATAGGCATGGTTTCTAAGTCGACAAAGCAGATATTATACATCCTATAGGCATGGTTTTTAGTGAATAACCGAGTAGTCATACAAAGTGCTCACTTCATATGGGTATGTTGTCTATAACCACGCAACAGTAGATATAGCGTCTGATTAGTAAACAAGTAGGGTGTGTGTGTGCTTCTCCTAATATCATAATTTCTATATAGCTCATGCAATCGAACAACACATATAGCAAACACATTGTCAAGTCCTATAGGCATGTTATCTACCCATGTCCTATAGATATAGAATTCTACCCATTCCCTTTTCACTAACACCCCAATTGTTTATACAAAGTATTATTACAACCCCAGATTAACAAGTAAAATAGTAATATTACATGGCAATAGACAGGTCTATAGCAGGCCCAAATAAACAACTAAATACCTAGCCTTGCTGGGCCTTCAACATTTCCGGCCTAGCATGCCACACGATCACAGGTCCATAGGGGAGTTCAGACCCCTTTAGTGAGCCACAACACCAAATATTGCATCACTTGGATCAACACAATACATGATAGGGAGGTAAGGTATTATGGATAGTTTTTTTAGAAGTTAAAGAATAACTAGAGCCTAACCCTAGTGTGTCAGAGTTCAAAAGGGTCTCAATTGGACCCCGAGCAGTGCTCACACTAGGAAGGCCAACAACAGAGCCTAGATAGCCTTGGCTTTCAGCCGGCTAAGAATAGGAATTTAGAATCTCAAAGTAACAAGTAAGGAGGGTAGATAGAGATCACTGAAGTGAACACACAACATAAATAGTCAAGCAAGCCAGTAGGTTCAGCAAGGTGCACATAACAAAGTATCACATAAACAAACATCGTAAGAACTAGGAGAAGAGACAGGTTTGCAAGCATATATAGGTTGCACTAGTGGACATCTGAGGGTCTAAATTAAACTTAGTCTAACCTAATGCCACATTAATAAACGCTTGAACACAATAGAGGGATACACATGTTGATAACCACAGAAAGGAGAGAACAACAGATAGACCAAGACATACTAGGAAACATGTTATCACAAGAGTCTTAGAAAAATAGAGTTGGAAATCCAGGACAGCATGAAACGAGTTTGAATAGGTCTTAAAACACTCCAATATACACTGGATTCATTGAAAGTTCATTCAAGTAAAGGGTCTCTCATAGATCTAGGGCATTATCTAAGCATTACATGCAAAATAGCATACAACCACAATACTGAAGTCCAAATTAACATGTTAAGATGCTACATAGGTATAAAACTAATACTAGGAGATAAGAGATCACAGGGTGCAGATTATGGTGAAACATGACATGCATAGTAGACTATTCTCAGGCATCAATTAACACAGAATGATATCAAAGATGAACACCATCACATTTGAACCAAAGTTCAGATACACGTGCAGAAAGAAGGAAAGAAATTAAACATTATGAAGGTTTAAACACTAACCAGTAGCAGAATTAAAATAGTGCAGAGTGTAGTAGCAAAACCCCCAAATCCCCGATGCTTCAGAGTTCACAAGAGCGTCGAGAATGAGCTTCGAGTAGTGATTGCACCGGAGGAGGTTGTTCAACAATTTAGAGAGCATTTGAGTGTGCCAGTGAGTGAGTAAGAGAAAGGAGTAGTGAGAACAAAGTAAGGATTCAGAGGTTCCAATCCCTTTTTGAGGGGTTTTATGAGAGGGGTTTATGTAGTAGCATATTTCATATATTAAATAGGAAAAACGGAAAATATTAAACACAGAATCAATTAGAATCGATTTTTTAGAGCAAATGATACGTAAAACAAGGGAGTTCGGTAAATTAACAGAGAATGAGAGAACATAATCATGCAAATAACACTTAAAATAAGGGGATACAACAGCGAATAAGGAAAATATCATACAAAGATCAATTAGAGTCAGATTTAGGGCAAAATAAAGTAAACAATACGGGAAACACGGTGGGTTAAACAGAAATAAAGAAAATATCAGTCAAACACAAGAAATGGAAGAGTATCACTGAGAAATCAATAAAGAATAAGGGAAAATCTCAGACCCTAGTTGAGAGTGACGCCTTGAATCGGACAAAAAATACAAGGACCGTTCAATATAACATGTATAGAGACAGAAGATCGTCCAGATCTTCATAAAATCAAAGTGAATCGGCCCGTTCTTGAGAGGTAATTCTTGCCAAAAATAAGGCAAGAACTAAGTGATGCCAAAAACATGCGTATAATGATAAAGTATTACAAAATAGGTAAGTAGATCATGGATGTATTCCATGTTTGAGCTAGAATCAGAGAGGATTAGGGGTTATGTCGGCTAGGGTTTGACAGAGAGAGAAAGGGAGTTTGAGAGAGTTCAAGGGCGACAGGTGAAGGGGCAAATGGGTTAGGGTTTTGGGTGAAAATGGGGCAATTAAAAGAGGTTAGTTTGTTAGGGGCCGTTGATCTCTTGAGATCAACGACCAAGACGATATAGGGGAGTTGGGTGGGTCGTGTAAATAGGTTAACGGTTGGGTTATAAAATAAAAGGGGATTTGTTTTGGGCTTGGGTAACTGGGCTAGTGTATAGGATAATTGGTCGGGGTAATTGGGCTGAGGTTGGTAGTTTTAGGTCCAAAAATAGGTTAAGATTAGGCTATTATTTAAATACCTAGTAGTTTTATCAATAAATAGTTTATAAAAGTAATTAGTAAATAACAAAAAATATTATTTGTGCACTAAAAAGATTTAAAATAATAACTTGACATTGTAAAAAATATATAAGATATTTTGGCATAAATAATGTAATTATACATAAATATAGGCTATTATTGCAAAAATAAAATGTGCAATTAGCCTAAAAATACAAATGTAATTATAAAAAATACAGTAAAATATTTAAAAACATACATGTTGGTGTAAATGATGAGTTTGGATAATTAAATCATCATAAAAATAATTTGAACGATAATTATTGGATACTTATACAATAAAAATGGAGAAAGAAATTAATTTAAAGCCTTTAAAAATTGTGGAATATATATATAGAAATATGAGGGAAAAATTGGGTATCAACATTATGGTCATGTGAATAATGCGTTGCATGGTGTGAATTCAGTGAGAGTATACAATCATGAATTGGTACATCGTGTAGTGATTGAAACAGTGTTCGTATGTTGTAATTTGGCTCTAAGGCTTATTTGCCTAAATAAAAGAGGAGGATCTTCAGATTTGCTCAAGCTAATGTGCTCAACTGAGTCGTGGTAGCACGGGTAGGGGCACGAGGTGTTAAACAATAATTTTAGACAACTCCAGAGCAGTTCTTAGCACGTTCGAGGACGAACATATATTTACGTGGGAGAGAATGTAATGATCCGACCGGTCATTTAGAGCTCCAGCGCGTCGTTCGGCGATTTGAGGCCTTGAGTAACTTCACTTCAAGTATTATGGTTTGTGCGCGTGGTTGGAATTGAATTTCGGGAAGTTCGGAGTTGATTTGGAAAAAGAATTCTAATTTCGGAAGCTTTAAGTTGGAGGAATTGACTAAAGTGTGATTTTTAAGTAAACGGCATCGAAATATGGATTTGAAGGTTCCAACAGGTTTGTATGGCTATTTTGGACTTGGGTGTATGTCCGGATCGGGTTTTGGATGACCCGGGAGCATTTCGGCGCCTATTATGGAAGTTGGAGTTTTGGAAGAATTTCATGAAAATTGGGTTAAGGTGTATTTCAATGTTATCGATGTCCGTTTGGGATTCTGAGTCTGAGAATAGCTCTGTATGGTGATTCTAGTATTGGGAGCGCATCCGGATGGGGATTTGGAAGTCCGTAGGTCATTTTGGGGTCATTTTGGTGAAAGTTAGAAATTTGAAGGTTTTGGAGAGTTTGACCAGGAGTGGACTTTTTGATATCGGGGTCGAATTTCGATTCTGGGGGTTGGAGTAGGTCCGTAATGTCAAATGTAACTTGTGTGCAAAATTTGAGGTCAATCGAACGTAATTTGATAGGTTTCGGCATCAATTGTAGAAGTTGAAGTTTCAAAGTTCACTAAGTTTGAATTGGAGGGTGATTCATGTTTTTAGCACTGTTTGATGTGATATAAAGGCTCGACTAAGTTCGTAATGTGTTTTAGGACGTGTTGGTATATTTGGTTGAGGTCCCGAGGGCCTCGGGTAGATTCTAGATGGTTAACGGATCGAGTTTGGACTTGGATGAAATGCTGAGGTAGCAGATACCTGGTGCAATCGCACCTGCATTAAAAGGGCCGCAGGTGTGAGCTACGGGTCGCAGGTGCGAAGGAGTGGAATCTGGTTAGCAACCGCATGTGCAGAACATTTAGGAGCACCTGCGAAGGCACAGGTGCAAAGGGGGCAACGCAGGAGCGGGCGATGGGCGCAGGTGCGGTGCATGGACAACAGAAGAGGACGCGCAGATACGCTACATGGAGCGCAAATGCGGGAATGTTGGGCAGAGCTTGAACCGCACCTGCGATGGAATTTCCGCAGGTGCGAAGCCACAGAAGCGGCTATTGCACCGCAGGTGCGATGATCGCTGGGCAGCGAGGTTTTATAAAACGAGGTTTTGGCTCATTTTCACTTCATTTCATCCATGGGAGCCGATTTGGGAGAACTTTNTCAAGGACGGCGGGTGAAGGGGAAAATGGGTTAGGGTTTTGGGTGAAAAGGGGTAATTAAAAGAGGTTAGTTTGTTAGGGGCCATTGATCTCTTGAGATCAACGGCCAAGACGATAGGAGGGAGCTGGGTGGGTCGTGTAAATGGGTTACCGGTTGGGTTATAAAATAAAGGGGATTTGTTTTGGGCTTGGGTAATTGGGCTAGTGTATAGGATAATTGGGCTGGTGTATGGGGTAATTGGGATGAGGTTGGTAGTTTTAGGTCCGAAAATAGGTTAACATTAGGCTATTATTTAAATACCCAGTATTTGTATCAATAAATAGTTTATAAAAGTAATTATTAAATACTAAAAATATTAATTATGCACTAAAATGATTGAAAATAATACCTTGACATTGTAAAAATATAAAATCTATTTTGGCATAAATAATGTAATTATACATGAATATATGGTATTATTGCAAACAAAATGTGCAATTAGCCTAAAAATGCAATGTAATTATAAAACATACAGTAAAATATTTAAAAACATACATGTTGGTGTAAATGATGAGTTTGGATGATTAAATCATCATAAAAATAATTTGAAGCATAATTATTGGATACTTATACAATAAAAATGCAGAAAGAAATTAATTTAAAGCCTTTAGAAATTATGAAAAATTATGAAAAATGCTTGTATATGTTCATAAACTAGATGATGAAGCAAATATACTATATATATATATATATATATATATATATATATGGGGGAAAATTGGGTATCAACATGGCCGACAAGTTCGTAACGGCCCATGTCGGGGCTAAAAATGCGGAGACAAGAGTGAACGATATATTTTCCATCAAACAATCACCTGGAGAGGGACTTCTTCGCTCGATTCAACCGGGTAAGGATAACCTTACCGAATGTATCAGAAGGCATGGATGTGGCAACTTTCCAAAACGGGCTGAACATGAATGGTTCTGGGCGACCAGAAAGCTATTAAGTCGGCTTATGAAATATCCCTCAACCACTTGGGACGAAATACACATCGCCTATTATGCCGAAGTGCGTGCTGACGAAGACGACCTGAATAGGCCAACCCATCAGTTGACCTCTGTACAGGCAGAATCCAGGAAAGATCGAAGAAACGATGCCAAGAGGGATCTAGCAGCTCCCCAATCCAACCGAGAAAGACATCAGCCGTATATCAGGAGCGCCATCATGACCCCCTCCCGCCACGAAGAATGACCATATTGGCCAAGGATAGGGACTCAACGGAACGAGAGAGGTATGCCCCATTTACTATCCGCTCACAATTTTTGTGTCTCACCTTCAGAAATAGTCTACGCGTTAGAGAAGCTGGGACCAAAAGTGAAGTAGCCACAAAATATGATGTCAGACTCAAGCACCAGGAAATTAAATGCCCTCTGCAAATTCCACTAAGAGCGAGGCCACAAAACTGAGGATTGCATCGCTCTAAGGCAGGAGGTTGTGAACATGCTCCACCAAGGGCACCTAAAAGAATTGCTGAGCGGCTGAGGGATGGTAAATTTTGCCCGAGGACGTGAACAACACCAGGGACTGCCGAAACCACCTTCACCAACTCGCACCATTCAAATGATCATCGGAGGCGGCAATGATGTATCGATCAACAGCGTAGAGTTCACCACAACCCACAAACTCAAACGATCGATCACTCATGAACGGTATGACGAGCTTGGAGAAAGTATCATCTTAGATAAGTCGGTTACCCATGGTTTGGCTTCCCTCACTATGATGCCCTTGTTATCACTTTACAAATATTAGATACAAATGTAAGATGCATTATGGTGGACGATGGGAGTGGTGCGTGCATTATCCACCCCCGAGTACTTGCACAGATGAAACTCGAGGATAAGATAGTGCCACGCTGCATCACGCGAACCGGTTTTAACAATGCAGTTGAACGAACATCTGGAGAAATCACACTCCCCGTCCTGGCTGGCGGCGTCACTCCAGAAACCACATTCCATATCATGGACCAGTATACGGTGTACAACGCCATAATTGGTCGACCTTGGATACACACTGTGAAGGCCATCCCCTCCAGCTTGTACCAAGTTATAAATTTCTCTGCCCCATGGGGAGTGTTCAGCATACGAGGAGAACAACACACATCCCGAGAATGCTATCGCATCGCCCAGGATTGCACATATACCTAACAAATTAAGGGCAAAGCAAAGGAAGCATAAAAATTAACAGGGTCGAGGTCGAGCTGCGATGGAAGAGCGGACGTCATCAGAGACCCTAAAACAATAGAGGCCATGGGATCAACCATTGAAGACCTCGACCCCGTCCAACTGGATAATAACGACCACATCAAGAAAGCCTACATCGTTTGCAAGCTTAAGGAACCAGGTAAATTCCGTCAATTCTGAACTAATAATGTAGACTTGTTTGCTTTTTCCCTTGCAGACGTGCCAGGTATCCCGAAGGAGGTCGCGACACACAAGTTAAACGTCGACCCATTCTACCCTCCGGTAAGGCAGGTCAGGCGAAAGTTCAATTCCTCAATAAACGATGAAGTCCGCGAGGAGGTCAAAATATTGCTGGAAAATGGCTCCATCAGGGACTCAAAATACCCTCAATGCCAATGTGGTCATGGTGACAAAGAAGAACAGAAAGTGGCGGATGTGCATAGAATTTACAGACTTAAACAAAGCATGCCCAAAAGATTCATTCACGCTACCTCATATCGACCAGCTCATCGATGCAATGGCTGGGCAAGAATTACTGAGCTTCTTGGATGCCTACTCGGACTATAATTAGATCCTCATAGAAGAGGAGGACTAGGAGAAGACCACCTTCATCACCCACCAAGGAACGCACTACTACAGAGTGATGCCTTTCGGACTGAAAAATGCGGGGGCAACATACCAAAGGTTGTTGACCAAAATGTTCAAATACCAACTAGAAAAGATCATGGAGGTCTACATAGACAATATGTTGGTCAAGTCCAAAAAGAAAGAAGATCACATTGACCACTTGAAAGAAGCCTTCGATATACTCAGGCAGTGTGGGATGCAGCTGAACCCCCCAAAAATGTGCATTCGGCGTGACCTCAGGAACGTTCTTGGGCTTTCTAGTATCACAAAGGTGCATCGAGGTCAACCCCGACCAAATTAAAGCCATAGAAGGAATGCCAGAGCATTTAACCAGCAAAAACAAAATTTCAGAGGCTGACCGGCCGTATCGCCGCCCTGTCGAGATTCATCTCACGATTGTCTAACAGATGTCATAAGTTTTTCGGTGTACTCAAGAAGGACAACGACCTTATATGGAATTCTGAGTGCGTTCAAGCCTTGAAGGAGTTAAAGGCTTATCTATCATCGCCGCCGTTGCTTTCCAAAGCAGAACCTGGGGAACATCTTCTAATCTACCTTGACGTATCTGAAGTAGCAGTGAGTGCAGTCCTGGTCCGAGAAGATAAAGATACGCAATCTCCCATCTATTACATCAGCAAAACCTTAATCGATGCCGAGACGAGGTACCCCCACCTCGAAAAATTGGCCCTGGCCTTGGTCGTAGCTTCACGAAAGCTTAGACCCTACTTTCAATGCCACCCCATCTCGGTAATCACAACTTCCCCTTGAAAAGTATTTTACATAAGCTCGAGCTGTCGGGTAGGTTAGCTAAGTGGGCCATAGAATTAAGCGAGCATGATATCGCATATCAACCGTGGACGGCGATAAAATCACAAGTCCTTGCAAACTTTGTCGCCGACTTCAGCGCAAAAATAACGCCCGAAGTTGAGAAAGAAGCCGCCCACGCTTCTCCACAAATGAAAGATCCATGGATTTTGTACACCGACGACGCTTCTAATGCGTCAGGGTCCGGACTGGGACTTGTGCTCGAGGTCCCGACAGGCGAAGTAGTTTGCTAGTCCATAAGGTGCCCAGATATGACTAACAACGAGGCCGAGTATGAGGTCGTGATTGCAGTACTAAGGCTAGTACTCAGGTACGGGGCATGACGGGTCATCCTACGCTGTGACTCTCAACTCGTCACCAACCAAGTCACAGGGACTTTCCACATCAAAGAGCAAATGTTGCAAACATACCTGGCCAAGATCTGTAAATTACTGCCCGAGTTTGATGAATGCCAGCTCGATCAAATCCCTTGAGCACAAAACATCAAAGCAGAAAGCCTCGCCAAATTAGGAGCAGCCACTAAAAGCATAACAGGAGAAGGAAACATGGTCGCCCTCCTCCACTCATCAGTAGATCACATCGAGGTAAGGACTATAAATCTAACTTGGGACTGGCGCAACCGTAGTATTACACACTTGCAGGATGACGTACTCCCAAATGATAAAAAGGAAGCCAAGAAGCTCCGGATGCAAGCGGCCAGGTATAGAATCATTCACAACGATCTATACAAAAGGACGTATGGAAGCCCCCTAGAGAAATGCTTAGGCCTGAATCAAACGCGACGCATCCTAGAAGAGGTCCACGAAGGCCACTGCAAAGCTCATTGCGGCAATCAAGCTATGGTCAGGTGTCTTATACGGGCAGGTTACTACTGGCCTACTATGAAAACAAAGGCCGCAGACTTAGTGAAAACATGCGAGCGATGCCAAAAGTACTCCCTAATGATCCATCAAGCGGGCGAGCACCTCCACTCGGTCACTTTCCTTTGGCCTTTCATCAAATGGGGAATGGACATCGTCGGCCCTCTCCCCGTAGGGCAAGGTAATGTACGTTTTCTTTTGGTTTGAACTTACTATTTTTCTAAATAGGTGGAAGCAAAGGCATTCGCTCAGATACGCGAACAAGAAGTGATCACCTTCATATGTAAAAATATTGTGTGCCGCTTTGGCCTCCCCAAAGAAATCAGTTGCGATAACGGACCCTAATTTACAGGCAAAAAGGTCGCCGAAATTTTTGAGAAGTGGCATATCAAAAAAATACTCTCCACCCCATACTACCCCGTGGGCAAACGGGCAAGCAGAATCCTCCAAAAAATCAATACTGAACATCATGAAGAAAACGCTCAAGGACGCCAAAGGACTATGGCCAGAACTATTACCAGAGGTGCTCTGGGACTACCGCACAACGCCAAAGACGAGCACAGGAGAGATTCCCTACTCATTAGTCTATGGGACTGATGCGGTAATACCAGTCGAAGCTGGAGAGCCTTGTTTGAGATACTCCAATGAGAGCGGGCCGAGGAACGACGAAAGTAGAAGGCAGGAACTCGACGAATTCGAAGAATGGAGAGATATGGCCTACATAAGGATGATCACCCAAAAACAACAGGCAGAACGCTACTATAACAAAAAGGCCAAGATCAGACCACTCAAAGTCGGGGACTATGTGCTCAAGGAAAAAACATAAGCAAGCAAAGACCCGCGAGAAGGCAAACTAGGAACGATCTGGGACGACCCATATAAAATCATGGCAACAACAAACAAAGGGTCATTTCAGCTAGAAACAATAGAAGGCAAACTGCTACCAAACAACTCGAACGTCGCCTACCTCAAGTACTTCAACTTTTAAGAACAAGCGTCCTCCAAGTCGTACTCTTTTCCCCTCACTTGAGTTTTGTCCCAATTGGGTTTTCTTAAGGAGGTTTTAAACGAGGCGATAAGGGGGACATTTCAAGTCGAAGTACGTACAGAAGAAGGCATCAAACTGTCAGTTCATTGCCCAACCTCTCGACATATCTCCAGGTCGCCCAATGAAGGGACTAGATAGACTAGGCCTGGAATGCCAGCCCGAAAAATATATAAATTTCTCTAAGTATATGAGCAAAACACAAATGTATGTTCGCCCATGTTTCCTTAAGAGCAACATTGCCTCAATAACTACTCGGCCCCTGGCCACAATTGAATAAATCACATTCGACCTAGCTCGAATTAACTACGGGTTACATTTGACCTCATTCGAATTAACACCAATACGGCCCCTGGCCATTGTTAAGTTTAAGTTATATTCGACCTCGCTCAAATTAACTGACATTCGACCTCGTTCGAACTAAACCACATTCAACCTCGTTCAAACAAAACTACATTCGACCTCGCTCGAATTAACTATGGGTTACATTCGACCTCATTTGAATTAATACCGCCCCCAGCCATTGTTAAGTCCAAGTTACATTCGACCTCGCTCGAATTAACTGACATTCAACCTCGCTCTAATTAACTGACATTCGATCTCATTAGAACTAAACCATATTCGGCCTCGCTTGAATTAACTACGGGTTACATTGGACCTCGTTCGAATTAATACCCATACGACCCCCGACCATTGTTAAGTTTGAGTTACGTTCGACCTCGCTCGAATTAACTGACATTCAGCCTCGTTCGAAACAACACTTACTGGCCCCCATCCATAACCAAAACTTAATTCGATATTCGACCTCATTCAACACACATAAACCAAGCTTCTACGACTAAAGCATCCAAACGGCAAAACAAAAAGAAAGAAGCATACAGGCCCAAACCGAAAATAACATTTCATACTTCAAATATATTCCTTACAAGGGCTAATACGGACGCCCACAAAAGTGTGTACAAAATTTACAAACGAAAAGAAGAATAATTACTCGCCACCTGACCCAGCAGCACCATCTCCACCATCGTCGTCGCCATCAACATACTCATCCTCATACCAGGCGTCTTGCTCAATCCCATCTATATCTTCCCCGCCATCACCGGACTCTGGAGTAGCAGGGTCATAGCCAGAAGCGACTCGAGCTGCACGGGCCTTAGTATGAGCTTCCTCGAAATCAGCTTCAAGAACTTTCCCCGCCGTCATCAAACTTTTAAATATGTCCAGCTGGGCCTCAGTGTGGATTCACTTCTCATATAAATCTCACGGAACATGGGGAAAAACAGAAGCTTGAGAGGACAACTAAGCCGATAATTATGCTTTCTCGGTCTCGAGAACGTCGACGTGGTCGCCAAGGCTAGAAACCTCTTTTTCTAGCTCCCCTATCCGCTCATCGAGCCGTTCTTTTCTGAGTTTAGCTGTCTCCAAATCGTTTGCCCGCTCAGATCGAAGAACGCGGATCGCAGACTCAAAAGCCTCCACTTTTGTCGAAGACGCCAGCCGAGCCAATACGACCTTCTCCAAATTGGATGTCTTCTAGGCGACCTCGCTACTCAAGGCGTCGTCCCTAACCAAACATTGCTCTAGCTCGGCCCGCAGAGAGATCACTTGGGCCTGAAGATCTACATATTGGGCCTCAACTCCCCTGGTCACCTCGAGCTCATCTTCCTTGTCCCTCAACACCCCTTTGAGGATGCTTCACTTGCCGATGACCCTCATTAACTCGTCATCTTTCTGCTTTAGCTCGTCCCTAATAGATTGGAAATTGCCACTCTCTCCAAATCGCCTAAAAATCTCACGATGTTTGTTACGATATTCATGGTACTTCCTCTCCATCTTCTTGAGAATGATTTTGTGCCTCTCCTCTCGGCGAGCACTCTCAATCTCCAAGATAATTATCTGGAAAAAAAAAAGAAAGAAAGAAAATCAGTCAACCAAAATAAAAACATCTATAGTGTGCAAGGCGCGAAAACTAGAAAGGTCAGAAAACTTACCCTAAGGGAGAGCCCGGCTATATTCGCCGACAGGGTGGCATCGTTTAACGCCTCGAGGGTCCTGCCCTCCACATCAGAGCAAGGAGGACCTAAGGAAGGGACCAAGTCTTCTGTGTCCACCAGCAGGTCCCGGTCCATAGGGACCACGATGGTACGAGTAGACTCTTCCAACCTTACTTCCACTCGAGTAAACACCTCGCTCAACATCCGCACCTCATCGACGTCAATGTCAGAGCCAGTTTCATAGCCGTCCTTGGCGAAGCCCTTACCTCTCTCCTCAGACAACGAAGAAATGTCAATTGGTCTCGAGGATGACAGCTCATCTCTCAGTACGGTACCCGCAACTTCCACAGGCGACCCACCAACTCCAATCTCAACTTCAAGCAAAGGTATACTTTCCATGACCCCCGTTGATAGCAGAACTCTAGATGATAGATCTGCATCGCTTTCAAGCGCAGCAGTGGTCGGGTCACAATCGGCTCTTGTAGAATCTACTGCTCGAATTGTTCCGTTGCCAATGTCCACCGGCCTCATTTTACGAGGAACCAAATCCTCCTCGCTTGGTGATGACTTATCTATTAAATGCAGCACGGGAAAATCCAAAGTCCTTGATACTGAGGCCGCCGATAGTCAAGTTGGCCTAGTCGGAGCCGTAAGCTAAACAGAGGCAGATGACCGGGTAGGTTTGGTTGCAATCGCGGCTGGAGCAGGCCCCGTCGTAGTGGTCACTTGGCAAAACATAGGAGTAGGAGCTTTCTACTTCCTCGAAGCTCCCCGGGCTAACAACAAAAGAAAAGGAGAGAGTTGAGATCAGTTCCCACAAAATAATAAGAAGTAGCCGGTCAGAAAGCCGTAACAACAAAGACTTAAGACAAACTCATTGGTAAGCTTGGACCCGAACTTCGTGGGGAAAACCGACCATTCACGAATCCCCACTGTATGAGAGAGGACCCGACTAACCTAATCATGAATACCCTCGACCAAATGAGGGGGGTCAACCTCGGCTACATAGAGAGAAGACGATGTCAATACCATTGAGATAAGCCGAAGCGAAATATAAGGAGAGAAAGAGGAAGAGGTGCTTACGTACGTAGTTCCAAATCTCGAGAAACCCGATCGCATTAACCACCACGTCCTCAGTTTTGACGTAGAAGTAATTGAGCCAAAACTGGCGGTTTGCCTTGTCATTCATTTTCACCACCAGACATTTGCTGCCTCGGTGGACAAGATGTAACATCATCCCCTTGTTAAAGTTGGGAGCGAAGAGATGCATCAAGTGACGAAGGGTCACCTCGACCCCGGCTAACTCCGCATACTTCAAGATCATACAAATGAGTTTATTGATGTAGGAGAAAATTGAGCCGAGCAAAATCGGTAATATCGGCAGAACTCCTAGGCCAAGGGGAGGATAGTGAAAGAATAACCTACGTGAAAGGGGTATACGTAGAAGGCGCAGTATCCAAGGAGGTGTGTTTGCACCACATCGTGCTCTACAGGGACTAGGTCTATATGAGCGGGAATTTTGAATTTAGCCCTAAACTTGGCAAAGGCCGCCTTTTTCATCAACGACTCAGAGATCTCGGGGTCATCCTTAGGCAACTTCGAGAAGTCAGATCTAGCATTCTCATTACGGCGAATTATTTTCTCCACCGTAGGAAAGTTATCATCCTCAGAAACAATGGCCACCCCATCATCATGGGGAGACACACGCACTCCCAAGGGGACGAGATCAGATACCCCCCAGAACAAGAATATACGTTAACCATCTTAGTTTGTTTATATGTGAAGAAGATACAAGCACGGAGGAGTCGAGAGTAGCATAAGCCATCAGAATCGGTGAAAACAGAGATACGAGAGTAAAGGTAACGAGTAAGGCAAAGAATACCCTATCCCTATTTATAAGAACCTAGGCATCATTATCAAGAAAACAAATCATCGATGCCCAGCACAACTACCGAAATGACAGAGGCACAAGAAACAATGCAATACATCAGGAAAATGCGTAATGATGATGCATGATGCTGTGACGTCACTTTGAATCGACGTAACCATAGGTTATGGCTCACAATGTGCCAAATTACCATCCTATCAAGAATGTTACTGCTCGAACTGCTTGCCCAAATCTCTCAACCGTGACTAGCAGAGTCCGCTCATCGAGGTCATCTGAGAGTCGGCCTCAATAAGCGGAGGGACTAACTGTATGGGTTGAAATCTTCCTCAAGGAGATTCGATATGAAGTGGTATTATGAAAAGTGATTTGGCCGAGGTCAAGTAGTCAACAGTAGGGCTCACAGCCGAGCAGTCAATTATGACCGAGGTCCAGTATCGAGAGTGGCATCAACGACTAGTTTCATAATAAGATCTTTAGGAGAATATCCCATTGAATATTATCGAGTGAATGGTAAAGTTTGTGCATCGCGCTCGCGAGAAGTTGGATGCGTTCGCGAAGGTCTAGTGGGTCTGTGCATCGCGATCGCGAGAGGGGACTCGCGTTCGCATAGAAGGATAAGGCCGGTTTGGGCACCAAGCATGTAAACCTTCACGTCCGCGGGAGAGGGGTCATATTCGCGAATGAGGAATGGGCAGCTGAGGATTTGTTTTCTTCGCGAACGCAAGGCATTTTCTTCATTCGCAAAGGTGGAGCACCTAGGCAGATTTAGAAACCCGAAATCATGGGTTAGAGTATTATTTCAGATTTTGACTTGTGGAGCGGCTAGGGGCGATTTTTGTGAGGGATTGCACTATAAAGCAAGAGATAATCAACCTTTGATCACTTTTGTCCATTAATATTGAATACCCATTAATATTTCCACCTAGATTATGTGTTTTTGATGTGAAAGTTGGGGGATTTTGGACTAGGTATTGGAGAGTAAGATTTGAGGGTCGATTTGTGGTACGAATTGAATAATTTTGGTATGGTTGGAATCGTTATTGAATGGGTATTCGGAGTTTGTGAATTTTGCCGGGTTCCGAGGCATGGGCTCTGATTAACCTTTTTGGTTGAATTTTTGAATTTGGTTAAAGAACTTAGCTTTATCATATGAAATCGATTCCTATTGCTTTTATTGATTATATTAAGTTGTTTGTAACTATATTTGAGTGAATGGTGAAGTCTGTGAATTGCGTTCGTGAGAAGTTGGATGCGTTCGCGAAGGTCTAGTGGTGTGTACATCGCGATCGCGAGAGGGGACTCGCGTTCGCATAGAAGGCTGAGGCTGGTTTGGGCACCAAGCATGTAAACCTTCACGCCCACAGGAGAGGGGTCGCATTCGCGTAGTCATTGTATCAAAGGTCATCGCATTCTGAATGGGGAAGTGGCAGTTGAGGATTTGTTTTCTTCGTTCGCGAAGGTGGAGCACCTGGGCAGATTTAGAAATCCGAAATCATGGGTTAGAGTATTATTTCATATTTTGACTTGTGGAGCTCGACTAGGGGCGATCTTTGTGAGGGTTTTCACTATAAATCAAGAGGTAAGTAACTTTTGATCACTTTTATCCATTAATATTGAATACCCATTGATTTTCCCACCTAGATTATGTATTTGTGAGGTGAAATTTGGGGGATTTTGGACTAGGTATTGGAGAGTAAGATTTGAGGGTTTGAGGGTCGATTTTGTGGTTGAAATTGAATGATTTTGGTATGGTTGGACTCGTTATTGAAATGGGTATTCAAATTTTGTGAATTTTACCAGGTTCCGAAGCGTAGGCCCTAGGTTGACTTTTTGGGTTGAATTTTTGAATTTGGTTAAAGAACTTAGCTTTATCATATGGAATCGATTCCTATAGCTTGTATTGATTATATTAAGTTGTTTGTGACTATATTCGAGTCGTTCGGAGGCCGATTTGCGA
The DNA here is from genome assembly GCA_000715115.1 of Nicotiana otophora. Classification (NCBI taxonomy): domain Eukaryota; kingdom Viridiplantae; phylum Streptophyta; class Magnoliopsida; order Solanales; family Solanaceae; genus Nicotiana; species Nicotiana otophora. Next base: position 173,962 of record AWOL01S0003962.1, on the reverse strand, counting down.
GGCAAGGGTTTGTTGGGGCAATAAGTTGCGCTTTGAGGTAAGTAACACTTCTAAACTTGGATCTAAGGTTATAAATCCCTGGAAAATGTGTTATATGATTTGTGTTGGGGTGATACACATGCTAGGTGACGAGCGTGGGGGCGTGCAACATGGTATTCATGATTTGATTGATTCATTTTGACTGTATGTTAGCAAGTCTTGTTCTATTCGTGAAATCGTTACTTGTTAGAATAATTGAACTATAATTAATGTTAGAAAAACATGTTTAGGCTATGTGCTTATTCTGTTGAGGCCTGTGAAGTTCTTTCTGTTGTTTTGAGTTTTTTGCTTAAATTTCAATTATGTGCCCAGTCATGATCCGTCATTTGCATATCATATCTCAGCCTCTATTATTATTCAATGTTACATCAAATATTATTATTGTTTGGGCTGAGTAGTACGAGGTTGTGAGCCTTGAGACTTGAGAGATTGGTGACTGAGGTGGGCCTGAGAGCCGTATTTTGAGTGTTATTGTGGATCGGGTTACGCGCCGCAGCATGCCATATTGGCTTTATTACTATTATTATTATTATGGATCGGGCTACACGCCGTAGCAGGACTTATTGGCTTATTTATTATTGTGGATCGGACTGCACGCCGCAGCAGGCCTTACAGGCTTTATATTAGCGCTTGGGTAGGATCCTTCCCTCCGTAGTCTGATATACTAGCAGTGACCGCAGGCACATTGATATATATATATATATATATATATATATATATATGTGCTTTGGTGAGGAGCATTGATGCCAGGCGCCCGTACAGTGCTGAGTGATTGTGTGTGATGAGTGGGAATTAGAGATAGACAATTTGAGTACTCTAAGAGTGTGAGTACCTAGGATTAGCACTGTGATATATTACATTTGACATGTAGGCATAGAGATGTAACATTCCTTGGCATATTTTATCAGTGTAGGGTTTAAATTGTTGAACTTGAAAGCATGCCTAGATTTCTGTACGGTAAACGAGTTGAATATGGAAGTTTTCTCTAAGTTCTTACTGCCATTCTCCTTGTTATATCCGTGTTTTCATTATTTTGGTTATGACTACATCCTTCTGAGCTCGCCAGTGCTTTCAGCCCAAGATTAACCCTGTTACTTATTGCGTACATTGGGTTGGTTGTACTCATACTACACTCTATATTTCGTGTGCAAATCCAGGTACATCTGGATGCAGTGATTGCTAGATCTGGTGATAGTACCTGCTCGGAAATTTCGAGGCAGCTGCTATGATGCCCACAGACCTTGACTCTCCTTCCTTTCATTTTATTCAGTACTGCTCTATTTTATCAAACAGTTGTACTAGAGTTTCAGACTATGTTGACACTTAGTAGGTCATGTACTCGGTGGTGCCAGGATTTTGAGATGGTGGTACTTGAGATACAATTGTTTTTATTAGTTATTTGTGGGACCTTTCACTGTTGAGCTTATTAAATTATGTTTTAACTCAAATGTGTAGTCGTTATGTGATTGTTGGCTTGCCTAGTAAAGTGTTAGCCACCGTCACGACAGGTTTGAAATTTGCATCGTGACATTCCTATGGATTGGTTTGACGTTATTGAGTTGTTTTTGGCTTGACTTGAGCTGTTTGGGGGTGGTTTTTGAAGGAAAGACTATTTTGGAGGGTTGATTTGGCTCGTTTGAGGTAAGTACTGTTTCTAATCTTGTGTGAGGGAATAACCTTTTGGACTAGATCTTATTTTTCTAACTGTAATGTATGTTAAGCAACGCATATGCGAGGTGACGAGTGTATATACGGGTGCTATATATAAAAAATAACCGTACTTGACTTTATGCATATACTATGTCTTAAATTGCATGATACATATGCAAACATTTGTAGGGCTACATGAGCTTATCCTTTTATGCTAGAGATCATATTTTAGGATTTTTATATCCTAATTAGCCAAGATAGGAAATTGTGGAATCATTGCTAAACTGATTTAGCCGTAGTCATGTTTTATATTTGAGCACATATCTGCACTTGCTACTTTCATGTCCTTGTGTACCTTATTGATAAATTGTGATAATATGTCTCATGATTATATGTTGTTATCTTCAACAGTTATGATTGTAGAACATATGGGTATTATAGGACGGATATTGTTATTGTGATGATGCGTGAAAATATAGATGGCATTCTATATTAATAATATATAGAGGTTAAATCTCCTGATTAAATCTGATAATTGCTACTTTTGTGATGCAGTTACCTGATTTGAGTTATGATAACACACTTTGCATATACATACACCTTAACATGTCACTTATACCAATCCAGGAGTATGCAATTTGATATTCATTGATCGTGCATATGTATTCTTGTATATTTACTTTCTGTGTAATATGGATTGGACTGGTAGCATGTGACCACGCCATGCATATTATGATTATGAGCATATGACCACATCATGCGGATAGTGATTATGAGCACGTGACCACGTCGTGCAAATTGTGATTATGAGCACGTGACCACATCGCGCGGATTGTAATTATGAGCACATGACTACGTCATGCGAATTATGATTATGAGCACGTGACCACGCTGTGCAGATTGTGATTATGAGCACGTAACTATGCCGTGCGGATTATGATTATGAGCACGTGACCACGCCGTGCCGATTATGATTATGAGCACGTGACCACACCGTGCCGATTATAATTATTAGCATGTGACTATGCCGTGCAGCGTGTGGATATGGATCCATCCCATACGCCCTCTCATGTTTCTTCTTGATGGTGTACACGTAATTTGAGGAAAGATGATCAATTGTTTGGTTCGGTTATTGACATTCTGAGGCCAGTGTTTGATTCGGTTATTGTGTGCACCAAGGTGGTTTTTATCTGTGGTTCATGACTTGATCATATTATTGTTCTGTACTTGTTAGATTTATAAACTGTACAAGTAATTAGTGAGTATCATTATAATTCTTGCTTCTATTACCTCGTCGTGGTTAGATATGATACTTGCTGAGTACATGGGTCGGTTTTACTCATACTACACTCTGCACTTAATTATGCAGATCCAGGTGTTGGACCGAGCCACCAGTAGCTGAGGCTTGTTGTTGCGTTATCTTTGGAGAGATGAGGTAGAGCTGCATCTCAACCGCAGTCTTGGTGTCTCTTTTCATTTTATATTGTTGTCTTTTATTCAGACAAGATTGTTATTTGGTATTTCAAACTTGTATTTCCCTGTTTTAGAGCTCATGACTTTGTATTTATCAGTTCTGGGGAATTTGTTATGTATCGACGCTTTTATTTATATTATTGGCATTAGACTTATACTATTTTCACTATTTCTGTTATTATTTCCGTTATTGTTATATTGGCTTGTCTATAAAGTGAGTTAGGTGCCATCATGACCGGTTGGTGGTTTTGGGTCGTTACAATAGAGTGAACCCGAACTTTCCAGGTGAAGGTGACAAAGACAGGGGCGGACCCACGTGGAGAGGTGAGGGGTCACTGGCACCCTATAAGCTTGGGAAAAACCATGTATATATTACTGTATATATGTCGAGGACTCCTATAGTAATTTTATTGTGCCCCAGAAGAAAAAACATGGCCCTTGGTTGCACTGGTTCCGCGGGCTGTTTAGTTCAATTCCCTCACTGCCAGACCTAGGATCGAGACCCAACACCAGCATTACTTCATATTTAGTAATCAACTTGGTTTATTTTATTTTTTAATTCAAACATTAATTTAGTACTAGTACATAGAAGTCACTTAGTTTAATTTTTTTCTTTTAAAATCTCTCCATCTAAGCTCCAAAACTCAAATTCTCTTTACGATTAGTTCTTTGTATCTTTTACACAAAATACTCAAAAACTCTATTGGAAAGAGACATAAAATATGATTAAAGACAGTAGGAAAGGGGAATAAAATATTTCATTAACTAGTTTCATTAGTCAATAATCTTTATCTCTAACCAATTTTTATTATTATTTTATTTAGAAAAAATAAAGATAACTAAAACCCTTCTCCCTTCAACGTTTACTTTGGCAAAGTAGCAAGTATTCGTTGACTCTGGACTTCGATTGAGACTTTTTGGATTGCTTATAGACTTTTATTAGTCATAATTTTGTTTAAGTTTTTTATGTTTTTAAACATTCTTTCGGCCACGAACTCGTAATCACTAAGTTTTCAAAGAGTTGCACGCCAAACTTTATTGCAACTAATGTTATTTTCATATTTACGTTATAGATAATGGTGCCCCGCGGCGTTCAAATCCTGGGTTCGCCTCTGGACAGAGACGAACATACTTATTCGCACCATGCATCTCTGATCCCTCAAGTTGATCCTCCTTAAGTTGCTTCTTCTTAAGTTACTCCCTCAAATTCCAAAGCTACTTCTCCTGGTCATTAAGTGTCTGATGTTTTAGTCGTTGATTGTTTTGCTTCCGTTGTTTTTCTTTCTTTAAGACTTGTGATTTTTTGGGGTTTTTTTCTTATGTTTAAGACAATATGAACTTTCATTTGTGTACTTTCTTGGCATTCTTTAAGCTAATATATTTTCTCTTGATAATATTTCCATGTCTTTAAACTTTACTGCTTTTTGTTTTCGAAATAATCTTTCCGAGCCGTAAATGATAATGTTCGTCTTGAATATAAAAGAGGGCCTTAAATGTTTTCAACACATATGAAGATACATTTTATCTTTATTTTTAGTGTAAAGCGGGATAACGTATCCTTTTAATCTGTACGAGGGTATTGAACTCGAAACAACATTAGATAAATTGCACAACTGGCTTTGAGCGTAATGCTTTGAAATTTTCATTATCTTTGGATAGTACAATTGATCTCAAAACCTAATTGTCACATAATTCGACAATGTCGAGGAATTGCTTTTTGAAATAGCTTAATTTGTAATCGGCTTCAATTTTCACAATTAGAAGTATTGCTCGAAGTTGAACTAAACTTCTCTTTCAAACTCTCTTTCAAATTGGATCTTTTCGAAGTTGATCTTCCGAAGTGTCTTCATATGTTTTGACTTATATAGTCCCTTCAGTGTTCGAGTTCTAAGTATGGAATTTGAACACTGGTCCTTTTGTTTTTATAATCTTGATCTTTGTTAGCTTTGACTTCTCTGGGTCCCATTCTTGAGAAGCAAAATATATACGGAACTAGGGATATTTTAGATGAAGATAGCGCTTAACCCTTTCAGTCAGACTTTTCCTTGACAAAAAATAATTGATAGTCCGCTTGCCAATAATGGTCTGTCATCGTCTTTCAGTCCGGGTTAGCTACGACTATCGTCTAAGAATATTAGTAAACTAATAAGAACAAATAAATAAGCGAACAAAGGGTACCTGCCCATTGTTGTTCCTTTAGAAGTAGTATCTCTTCAAGTGTACTACATTCCAATTAGACTGTAATGTCTTTCCATCCACACTTTCCACCTCGTAAGTCCCTTTACCGATAATGTTGCGAACTCGATACGGTCCTTCCCAGCTTGATCCAGGTTTTTCAAAATTTAGTTCTTATGTTGTGGGAAATACTTTTTATAAGGACGAAATCCCTAAGTTTGAAGTATCGCAGATTAGCCCTTTGATTATAATATCTTTTTATCCTTTGTTTTTGTGCTGTCATACAAATTAAAGACATTCCCCGATGTCCTCCAGTTAAATCAAGATTTTCTCTTAAAGCCTCTTTGTTGAAGTCCTCTCTTGCATGAGCATCTCTTAAATTCGATTCTTCTATTTCGATTGGGATCAAAGCTTTTGCCCTATAAATAAGTGAAGAGGGAGTCTTTACTGTGCTTGTTTTTGTCGTTGTTCGATAAGCCCATCATATTGCTAGTAACTCTTCTGGCCATCTTCCTTTCACGGCTTCCAAATGCTTTTTCAAATTATAAATGAGTATCTTATTTGTCGATTCTGCTTGCTGATTAGTTTCAGGATGATAAGGCGATGATGTACTCTTTCAATTTTCCAGCTATCAAAGAATTCTATTATCTTTATACCTTTGAATTGTGGCCCATTATCACATGCTATTTCCCTTAGCACCCCGAAACACTGAATCATGTTTTTGCAAATAAAATCTATCACTTCCGTTTTCCAAAATTTTGCAAAAGCTCCTGCCTAAACCCTAGATAAGTAGTCAGTGAAAACCAATAAAAATATTTTCCAACCCAGGGGCTTATAGGATTGACCCTATTATATCCATTCCCCATTTCATGAATGGCCAAAGAGTTCAACGGAATGCAATAGCTTTGTCGGTTGGTGTAGTTGATTTGTATACCGTTATTTATCGCACTTTTTAAAAAAGTTTTCGACTTCCTCTTCCATTCAGGGTCAATAATAGTCTGCTCTAAGCAGTTTCCATACTGATGATCTACCTCCATAATGATTACCACAGTTCCCTTCAACTTTTCTCATAACATATTTAGTTTGTACGGATCCTAAGCATTTGGCTAAATGTCCACCGTACATTCTTCAGTATAAATTTCCTTCAACCAAATAATATCGAGCAGCTCGAACTCGTATTTGCCGTGACTGCTTTTTATATTTGGGTAACGTTGCATTTCCTAAGTAATTTGCAAATTCTCATTGTTCCAATTCCAAGTAAGGTCAGTAGAGTTTACCTCATTCTTCCCATGATCAATTGTTGAATGAAATAAATTTGCTGATGTAGCATTCCAGGCTTCAACTTCTACTTTCTTCTCTCAAAGTATTTAGATGACCTTCCACTCCCAGAACTGATTCAATAAATTCTTCACTTTCTCCAAGTACTGTTGCATTCGGGTTTCCCGTGCCATGTATGTTCCTTGTACTTGATTTACCACCAATTGAGATCATTTTTCATTTTTATTGTTTCTATACCAAGCTCTCTAGCAAGCTCGAGACCTGCAACCATAGCCTCAAATTTGACTTCATTGTTCGTAATAGCATAATATTTGATTGATTGTCTAACAACTTCCCTGAAGGTAAGGTGAGCATTAATCCCAGCCCGGACCCCTTTACGTTAGAACATTCGTCCGTGTACAAGGTCTAGGTCCCAAGACTTGTCATGGAAGCTATATGTGCTTCTTTTTCGATTGGGGAAGTATATTCGAGCTGAAATCAGCCATAAAGTTATCTAAGTGTAATGACCCGACCGGTCATTTTTAGAAATTACACTTTGCTCGGCAGTTTGGGGGCACGAGTAGCTCCATATGACGTATTATGACTTGTGTGAATTATCGACGTTAGTTTTCAAGTGTTTCGGAACTTGTTTAGAAGAATGAATTTTATTGTTGAAGCTTTAAGTTTGAAGAGTTGACCAAGTTTAACTTTTTAGTATTCGACCTCGGGGAGTTTTGATGAATCTGTTAGGTCCGGATAGTGATTTTGGACTCGGGTGTATGCCCACATTTGCATTTTGGATAATTCTAAAAGGTTTCGGTACTAATTGGCGAACGTTAAAAATTTGAAGGTTTGAAAATGTTCATAGGTTTGACCGAGGTTTGACTTTATTGATATCGGAGCCGGATTTCGATTCTGAAAGTTATAGTAAGTCCATTATGTCATTTATGACTTGTGTGCCAAATCTGAGATCAATCCGAGGTGTTTAGGCTTGTTCGCCGTTAATTTTGAATTTTGAAAGTTCATTAACTTCATTAAGTCGATTTGAGGTGCGATTTTTGATTTTGATGTTGTAAGTGAGATTTGAAACATCGAGTAGGTCTGCATTATTATTTGGAACTTGCCTGCAAAATTGGGGGTCGTTCGGAGTTAGTTTGATAGCATTCAGACGCTTGGTTGTAATTCTAGAAGTTCTTGAGTTCTTCCATCAAATTTCATGCGTGTAGATGTCCGATTCACGGTTTCGGGTGTTATTTTGGTGAGTTGATTGCACGAGCAAGTTCGCATGATATTTCTAGACTTGTATGGATGTTTGGCATGGAGCCCCGAGAGCTCGGGTGAGTTTCGGGGTGGTTTCAGACCATTTTTAGGCCATTTTTAGTTGCTGGTTTTTTAGCTACATGGGTGTACATTGCGATAGCGTGGATCTGGTCACGATAGCGAAGAGAAAAATAGGAAAAATGGAGATGTGCATCGCAATCGCAGAAGCCTTCACGCGATTGCATGGAATAAAATCTCTACTGCACTGACCCGACTTTGGAAGCTTATAACTTGAAATCTATAAGGAATTTGGAGATGATACAAAAATGAAAGTTGTATCCCTTTGTATATATTTTTCAGAAAGTCAAACCGTTTGTCATTTGGAGTTTATTTTTATAAAATAGTATGACCATTATACTAGAGTCTATCCGAAAGAGTTAGACAAGGCTGTTGGAAATTGTTCATCGCTATCGCGGGGGAATGGCCGCAATCGTATCGAGTAAAAGTGTGCTGAAAAGTTTTGTGCTTCGCAATCGAGATGCATTTTCCGCGATCGCAAAGAGTATATGCCTGGACAGAAGCTATATTACGAGGTTTCGTCCATTTTAACACATTTGGAACTGTGGAGCTCGGATTAAAGCGCTGTTTGAGGCGATTTTCACCATATGGATTGGGGTAAGTGATTCTAACTCGGTTTTGGTTAAATTATACGAATCTATTGTTGTTTTTATCAATACATTAGTGTTTTGGGTTGAAAATGGTAGAACATTTCATAGACTTTAATTGAGGATTTGAAGGCCGAGTTGTGGTCGAATTTGAGTAATTTTGGTATGGTTGGACTCGTGGTTGAATGTGGGTTCGGATTTTATAATTTTTGTCGGATTCCGAGACTTGGGCCCTACCGTTGACTTTTGGTTGACCTTTTGAGCGGAGTTGAAAAGTTTTATAAATTGTTAAATTGTAAGTATTGGAGTATATTTTGATTAATTTGCACGTTGTTTGACTAGTTTCAGATTGTTTGGTTAGTTTTGAAGTTGTTCGGTGATTGATATGCACAAAATGGAATTTCTGGAGTATTGTTTAACTTGCTCGGTATTGGATTCGGCTTGTTCGAGGTAAGTACTATTTCTAAACTTGGAGCTGAGGGTATGAACCCTAAATATACGTGGTATGTGATTTGTTTGGAGGTGACGCACATGCTAGGTGACGGGCATCTGGGCGTGCATTGTAGAAATTATGGCGTAATTGATTCTGTGGAATTTTGTAGTCAAATAATCTTGGTATTATCCCTACACTTTCATGCTAAGGCTATATGCCGGTATTATTGAGACCCACAGAGGTCGTATTGCTGTTGAATTAATTGTTTTAAAAAAATATAAATTTCATACTCAGTTATGTTCATCCATTTGTGAGGATATTTATGGGATTGAGTTGCACGCCGCAACATGCCATATCGGTTATATATATATTTATTATTATATGGATCAGGCTGCACGCCGCAACAGGCCTTATAGGCTTTATTGTTATATGGATCGGGTTGCACGCCGCAACAAGCCTTATAGGCTTTATTATTATATGGATCAGGCTGCACGCCGCAACAGGCCTTATAGGCTTTATTGTTATATGGATCGGGTTGCACGCCGCAACAAGCCTTATAGGCTTTATTATTATATGGATCGGGCAGACGCCACAGTAGGCCTTATAGCCTTTATTATTATATGGATCGGGCAGCACGCCGTAATATGCCTTATAGGCTTTATTATTATATGGATCGGGCAGCACGCCGTAATATGCCTTATAGGCTTTATTATTATATGGATTGGGTTGCACGCCACAGTAGGCCTTATAGGCTTTATTGTTATGGAATCGGGCTACACGCCGCAACAGGCGTAAATGGCTTATTATAGCGCTTGGGCTGAAGGAACCCCTTCGGTGTCTGCACCCCCCACAGTGAGCGCAAATGATATTATATTTGGGATGGATTTTCCAGGGCATGGAGTTGCCTTATTTATTTATATTTGGGATGGACTTCCCAGGGCATGGAGTTGCCTTATTTATTTATAATTATGATGAATTTCCCTGGGTTGGATTGGCACTATACAGTACTGCGTGACTGACTGTCAGTTGCATTATATATTGAGGGATGGATCTTTCCTGGACTGGATCTGCCCCGCACATTACTGAGTGATTGACTCTGAGAGTGTGAATACATGAGTTCTACTGTGCTGCATTGCATTAGACATGCATACTTGATATGTAGGCATAGAGAAGTATTTTTCCCCATGAAATTTCAGACTTACTCATATTTTCGGTGATTTTTGGCAAAGGATTTGAGTTTTACCTGTTATACTTGAAAAGAAAATATTTATTTTCCGGAATTGTATACGCGCCGAGCATTCTATTATTGAGTTATTACCTGTGCTGCTTTAAATTGTATTTTTATGAGATGTTATTAGTTATTTGTGTAGACTCTGACCTTGGTACAAGCTCGTCACTACTTTCAACCTAAGGTTAGGCTTGTTACTTATTGATTACATGGGGTGGGTTGTACTAATACTACACTTCTGCACCTTGTGTGAAGATTTCTGATGTTGATGTTGTTGCGTACGACGGGAGCTGGATCTGAAGATGTATCTGCGATCCAGTCACAACTGCCTCTTGTTCTAGGTAGCTTTAGAATTTTTAAATCTGTTCATGTATATTTCAAACAGATGACGTATTTTTATTTCACACCAGTTTTTGTAAATTCTAATCTTAGAAGCTCATGATTTGTACTACCAGTCCTTGGGGANAGTAAAAGTGTGCTGAAAAGTTTTGTGCTTCGCAATCGAGATGCATTTTCCGCGATCGCAAAGAGTATATGCCTGGACAGAAGCTATATTACGAGGTTTCGTCCATTTTAACACATTTGGAACTGTGGAGCTCGGATTAAAGCGCTGTTTGAGGCGATTTTCACCATATGGATTGGGGTAAGTGATTCTAACTCGGTTTTGGTTAAATTATACGAATCTATTGTTGTTTTTATCAATACATTAGTGTTTTGGGTTGAAAATGGTAGAACATTTCATAGACTTTAATTGAGGATTTGAAGGCCGAGTTGTGGTCGAATTTGAGTAATTTTGGTATGGTTGGACTCGTGGTTGAATGTGGGTTCGGATTTTATAATTTTTGTCGGATTCCGAGACTTGGGCCCTACCGTTGACTTTTGGTTGACCTTTTGAGCGGAGTTGAAAAGTTTTATAAATTGTTAAATTGTAAGTATTGGAGTATATTTTGATTAATTTGCACGTTGTTTGACTAGTTTCAGATTGTTTGGTTAGTTTTGAAGTTGTTCGGTGATTGATATGCACAAAATGGAATTTCTGGAGTATTGTTTAACTTGCTCGGTATTGGATTCGGCTTGTTCGAGGTAAGTACTATTTCTAAACTTGGAGCTGAGGGTATGAACCCTAAATATACGTGGTATGTGATTTGTTTGGAGGTGACGCACATGCTAGGTGACGGGCATCTGGGCGTGCATTGTAGAAATTATGGCGTAATTGATTCTGTGGAATTTTGTAGTCAAATAATCTTGGTATTATCCCTACACTTTCATGCTAAGGCTATATGCCGGTATTATTGAGACCCACAGAGGTCGTATTGCTGTTGAATTAATTGTTTTAAAAAAATATAAATTTCATACTCAGTTATGTTCATCCATTTGTGAGGATATTTATGGGATTGAGTTGCACGCCGCAACATGCCATATCGGTTATATATATATTTATTATTATATGGATCAGGCTGCACGCCGCAACAGGCCTTATAGGCTTTATTGTTATATGGATCGGGTTGCACGCCGCAACAAGCCTTATAGGCTTTATTATTATATGGATCGGGCAGACGCCACAGTAGGCCTTATAGCCTTTATTATTATATGGATCGGGCAGCACGCCGTAATATGCCTTATAGGCTTTATTATTATATGGATTGGGTTGCACGCCACAGTAGGCCTTATAGGCTTTATTGTTATGGAATCGGGCTACACGCCGCAACAGGCGTAAATGGCTTATTATAGCGCTTGGGCTGAAGGAACCCCTTCGGTGTCTGCACCCCCCACAGTGAGCGCAAATGATATTATATTTGGGATGGATTTTCCAGGGCATGGAGTTGCCTTATTTATTTATATTTGGGATGGACTTCCCAGGGCATGGAGTTGCCTTATTTATTTATAATTATGATGAATTTCCCTGGGTTGGATTGGCACTATACAGTACTGCGTGACTGACTGTCAGTTGCATTATATATTGAGGGATGGATCTTTCCTGGACTGGATCTGCCCCGCACATTACTGAGTGATTGACTCTGAGAGTGTGAATACATGAGTTCTACTGTGCTGCATTGCATTAGACATGCATACTTGATATGTAGGCATAGAGAAGTATTTTTCCCCATGAAATTTCAGACTTACTCATATTTTCGGTGATTTTTGGCAAAGGATTTGAGTTTTACCTGTTATACTTGAAAAGAAAATATTTATTTTCCGGAATTGTATACGCGCCGAGCATTCTATTATTGAGTTATTACCTGTGCTGCTTTAAATTGTATTTTTATGAGATGTTATTAGTTATTTGTGTAGACTCTGACCTTGGTACAAGCTCGTCACTACTTTCAACCTAAGGTTAGGCTTGTTACTTATTGATTACATGGGGTGGGTTGTACTAATACTACACTTCTGCACCTTGTGTGAAGATTTCTGATGTTGATGTTGTTGCGTACGACGGGAGCTGGATCTGAAGATGTATCTGCGATCCAGTCACAACTGCCTCTTGTTCTAGGTAGCTTTAGAATTTTTAAATCTGTTCATGTATATTTCAAACAGATGACGTATTTTTATTTCACACCAGTTTTTGTAAATTCTAATCTTAGAAGCTCATGATTTGTACTACCAGTCCTTGGGGAGTGTATTAGAGTCAGTTAAATATTAATTGAATCGGATTGTTCTTATTTGGCTTACCTAGCGGGTGAGGTTAGGTGCCATCACGGCTAGTTAGATTTTGGGTCGTGACAATAAGACTTGTGATTTTATGATTGTGCGAGATTGATTTATTCAAAATATTCCGTAATGGAAAAGTTATAAAAACAAAAATCCAATGACACTGAAAATATAGTCTAAGTTTTCTAGCTGCCATTATTAATGCTAAAGCTAATTTTTTCGAAGTGACAGTACCTAGTTTAAGTATCTAGAAATATTTCACTAACATAATATATGGGTGATTGCGTACCTTTATCCTTCTGAACTAACCCTACACTCACAGAGAATTCCGAGACTGCGAGATATAGAAGTAAATGCTTTTCTTCTCATGGTTTTAAAAGTAATGACAGGTTAGATAAGTACTTTTTCAAGTCTTTGAATACCTGTTGACATTCTGGTGCGCAATCAAAATTCTTTTGTTTCTTCGGCAGTAAGCAAATTTTGAAACTTCTTTCAGAAGATCTCCATATGAACCTCCCCAAAGCTGCTATTCTCCATGTTAACCTTTGTATTTCTTTTCGCCTTGTGAGAATGTTTGGGATTTCTTCGATCGTCTTTCCGACTTAAGAAAACCCAAAATCGTACCTGAAGCAACACTGAAAAATGTTCAAGATGATCTCCTGCGTGAGCTGAATTTACCTCCATTGTGTTTTCCCAAATATTCCTTGAATATCTTCGTTGCGATACGTTGGTATGTAGCCCCTGTATTTTTTAGCCCAAAGGCATAACTTTGTAGCAATAAGTCTCTTTGTTTGTAATGAAAGAATTGTTTTCTTGATCTTCCAGTTCTATTTTATAGCCTGTTTGGCCAAACTTCTCTAAATCCTAGAAAGTACTTTTTATTTTCAAAACAAGTGCTTTTTTTTTCAAAGTTGAAGTGTTTAGCTAAGCTTTTGGAAGGAAAAAAAGTTCTTTTGATGAAAAGCAGAAACAGTTTTGGAGAAGCAGAAATAAGTAGTTTCTCTTAAAAAGTACTTTTTTGAAAAGCACTTTTGAAAAAAATACACTTAGAAGCAGTTTTTAAAAATTTGGCCAAATACTAATTGCTGCTCAGAAGTGCTTTTCAAATTAATTAGCCAAACACAAACTGCTTCTTACCAAAAGTACGTTTGAGAAAATCACTTTTGAGAAAAAACACTTCTCAAAATAACCTGATTTTTGCAGCTTGGCCAAACAAGCTATTAATTTAGTTTTAGCTAGAGTAAGGGGAAAGAATCCCTGGGACATGATTTATTTAAATCAGTATAATCTACACATACTCTATATTAACCATTATTTTTTGGTACTACCAGAGTGTTGTCTAACCAATCAACATACTTTAACTCATAGATTGATGTAATTTTTCCAGTGGTAAGATTCGAATTTGACTGTTATACTTAAAAGCATGCCCACTTTTCCGTAACTGTGAACGAGTTGAGCATATATCTATTAAGTGTTTTACCTTTATTGTCCTCATTATTTTATTATGAGTTGTTATTGGTCATTGGTGTTGGACTCTGACCTTCTTTCGAGCTCAACACTGCTTTAACCTGAGGTTTGGTTTGTTACGTATTGAGTACATGGTGTCCGTTGTACTCGTACTACACTTCCGGACCTTGTGTGCAGATCTTGGATCCGTTGTTGCTGTGTATGGTGGGAGTTGGCATTAAAGATATACCTGTGTTCCGGTTACAACTGCCACTTATCCTTGGTAGCTTTAGATTTGCAAATATGTTTATGTATATTTCAAACAGATTATGTATTTATTTCTTACCAGTTTGGTAAATTCAAAGTCTTAGAAGCTCGTTACTTATACTACCAATCCTTGAGATTTTGTATAGAAATTCAGTTATTTTTACTCATTGATTCCTATTATTCTCATTTGAGTTGTGTTGAATGTTATTTGGCTTACCTAGCGGGTTGGGTTAAGTGCCATCACGACTATTTTGATATTGGGTCGTGACAAGTTAGTATCAGAGCTCTAGGTTCATAAGTTCTACGATTCATGAGCAAGTGCCTAGTAGAAGCTTGCGGATGGGTATGATGACATCCATACCTATCTTCGAGAGGCTACAGGGCATATAGGAAAAACATTTATCTTTCTTTTCTTATCATGCGGTATTGATTCAGCTTGAAGCATATCTCTTGAATTCCTTCCACTCACTCGTATATTATATAAGTGCTCGGTAACAATTGCGCATCGACGACTTGTGTTTTTCTTGGATGACGTATGAAATGTGCTTTTGTTGTTTTGGTGATGGGCTAGTATGGAGGACTTGAGGCCAGATCTAGACCGTAGCTTGGGCTCAGTAGTTTCAGTTGTGTAATTATAAGAACTTGGACTTAAATATCCTCTAATGTCCCCTAGGAGTGGGATTTATGACTCGGTGAGTTGTTGGATGGCTATATGATGAGTATGATATGGCTGCGGGATGTATTCAAATGGACTGGATGTGACAAGAAGAGTTTGCTTGGAATGTGAAAAAGACTATTGGGTGCTTGATTTATGGCTTGATGTGTCGTACAGTCTTGAGTTTTTAGTGTTTTGAGGGAGCTTTCATGTTGTTCGTATATGGAATGAAGTAGATTCTTATGTCTTATTGGTGAGTTAGACTCGGGAAGATTTAGTGATTACATAGTGGTTGTAACCATGGTAGGGCGTAGTGAAAAGCAAGTTTGAGGCTAAGTAAGTTGGTTATCTCTTGTGGGGTGGTTTACGCATGTGTGATCCTTATGATGTTTGTGTGGAGAGTTTCTTTCTACCAGTGGGTTAGATGTGTTGCAATTTGAGTTTAGAATGCTTGAGGAAGTTGACTTTACTATCACCAGGAGGAATGTGATCTTGACAGATGATTTGAGGCATTTTATGATTTGTGTTACATGAGCTTATGAAGGATTTAGTTGAATTACAGCACGTGATTATGGCAGTAATATAGTAAGGGTATTCTGGGTTGTCGTATGTTGTATTCTATGGATTTGAGCCAAGTGGGGGAGTTTGCTATCGACAAATTGATTGCATGGTTATGTGTTGTATTAGTTTTGGACTGAGGCATACTTGTGGATCAGTTATGACTTGAAGAGGTTGATTTTGAAGATGGCTCGAGAAAGGAAATTTTTGGATACATGATGTATTACACTTTATGGATATATGAAAATCCGAGAGTGATTCAGGCTGTTATTCGTGGTGGAGGTAGTGTGCATAGAGTAGGGATTCACTCGGTTTCTTAGAGATGGGGAGTGCTTATTTAGATGTTTAGGTATTAGTGGGGCACAGGTCGTTCAATTCGTTTGGGTGGAACATTCCGGATTATAGTAGGGTGAATGACTCTTGAGGAGGTTCTAATGAATTCAAGCTTCATATGTGGTATTTGAGGATTTTTCCCAAATTTGTGTATTGCTAAGATTTGGAATTTGCATTGGATAGTGTCGAAACTCGCGGTATTTCTATTTCATTATGGGTTCTACATTTCAGCATCAGAAAGGAAAAGGAAACAGTTTCACATTCAATATTTTGGGTACTTAATAGGGAATACAATGGCTTATGGGCTTTAGGGAAATGTGGTTTCATGCTAGGATCTCTTGTGGTGAGCGTTGGGTTAAGGATCGTAATGTACTAGAAATATGAAGTGTTAACTTGAAGTCAAGTAGAGAGGAACTCGAAGAACTAGATCAGCTTGGTAGTGGTTTAGATCAGCATGGTAATGGTAATGGTAATGATTGGTTCTTTTGGTTCTCTTGGTGTGGTGTGGTTTTACCGATGTTTTATCGTAATAATCTTGGGTTTGGTGACCTGCGTGACTTGGTTGAGTTAGAGGTAATCAGTTCTGATGGAGGGTTATGTTTATATAGGTTTCAAAGAGTTCTCGACGGTGTCGACCTCGACTTGAGATGGGTATGTTCTATAGGTATGTGTGGTATGTTGCGTGTTATAATTTGCTTGCGGATGGGGTGTAGTGGTAGGTTTCTAGCTGATGAAGTAAGTGTCCTACTTGTGATTCAGAGTTGATAATGGAATTCTCGTATTTTCATATGATGACATGATAGGTGTGCTGCGACGTGTGGGATTGAGGTTTGCATGTACAAGGTTGAGGTTCGATTTTGAAGGGAAAGTCGTGAATTATAGACAACACAAACAGTTTTAGATTCTTAGAAGAATGTTAGTATTATCTGGTATCACTTGAGATGAGTGTGCATTTCAGAAAGGCGCATGGTGTTGTGACTTGCAGATGCTTGATTGGTACGACGGTACTCTCTTAGTTGATCGACTGCTGATATTCCGATTTTTCTATGTGACAAGAATGAATTATGGAAGTATTTCTCCTAGAATGATTGTGTACGAGGGATGCGTCAGTCACTTGAGTGGTCAATATGGGATCGGATATTGTGATTCTTGTATTATAGGGATTTGGAGATTGGGAGTTCTTAGAGGTAGATGTTTCCTTAGTTACAGACTGTGAAGGTACGTCCAAAGTTAGACAACTAATAGTATGTGTTTTGGTTAGTTTATTGTGGACTTTTGGAGGGTTATTTATTTATTCATGGATGGCCGGAGTTGATTTGGGGGTCCATTATTTGATCTAATAAGGGTGTGTATTCTACACCGGGTCGGATTTTTTGGCTCAACATAGTTATTGTTAAAGGATATGTCATCGGTTAGAGTTGATCTTATTCTTGTCTGTTGGGTTCCATGTATTTCTCTTTTATGCTGCAACAGATTGTGAGACTGTTGACTATTTACACACATGATGCGGTTATATTTGTACCTTGAAGCGGAATTCGAGCGAGATGTCTCTTGGAGTGTTGAATGATTTATTACGCCTTGGTTATGGTCTTTCCTGTTCGTGGTATAATGTTTTATCCATTTGTCCATGGCTGTGGTCATGCACTTCGCGTGGTTGTTGATGATTTGCATATGGTTGTTGATTTTGAGCATTATGGGTTGAGGTATTTCATATGGACCGATGTTTAGATTGGGTCATGCAATGCGGCGGAATATGTTGGGATATGGCCCTTTATATTAGATCCATGTGTCTTGGTTCTACTATGTATGATGGGTTTATAACATTACTCTTGTGGTGGTACCTGTCAAACTTGCGGAAAGGTTCTCTTATTTGATTCTCTTTTCATTTTTGAGTACATTTAAGTTATTACTCATTGGTGCACGAATTGCACGGTTTGTGGCTTTTAGGTGGTATTGGTCTGGCATGTCAGTAGAGCAGCATGTAATTGATTAGATGAGGTAATAGGACCTGGAATGATTGCTATCAGATTTGATTATGATATGTTTGGGAGAATAATATCACTAGTCAGTTTAGAATTTGGCTATGGTTCTTATCGACGGGAGAGCTCCATGACTTATTGGCCTGGCAAGTGGTTATGACATTCCGCGTGTTTTTTTATCATTGGCAGTGTAAGAAGGTTTAGAACAAGATTTTATTTGATATGAGGGTTGCTACCGGTACTGGGTTTGTTATTGAGCAGCTATTATGATCAGACGTTATTGCTATTAGTACCTAAGTTATGAAGTATATCATGTGATTACATCTTGGGTTATGGTTATGGCTTGATACAGCTTGTTCAGACTTATACATTGTGTAGATGCAAAAATCGAGTCTTATAATGGATTCCGGATGTTGAAAATTGAGTTCTAAGTTTTATGAACTAAGGTTGAAGTAAGGATATTCGGTTATGTTGTGTTGTCAGGCTTACATGGATTGGGGTGATGTGGGATCACCCATGGGTATGTGCATGGTGAGTATACACAGTGATTTGATGGCTTTGGAACAACTCTTGGCATGTTCGAGGACGAACGTATGTTTAAGTGGGGGAGAATGTAACGATCCGACAGATCGTTTTGAGCGTTTGCATCCAATTTGGTGGTTTGAGGTCATCAGTAGCTTTATATGGTGTAATATGACTTGTGTGTATCTTCGGTTATGGTTTTTGGGTGATTTCAGATTGATTTGGAAGAATAATTCTCAACTAGGAAGCCTTAAGTTGGAAGAGTTGACCAAGTTTGACTTTTCTGAATTTGAACTCGAATTGGAGTCTTGATGGTTCAGTTAGGTTCAGATGGTAATTTTGGACTTGAGCATATGTTCGTATTTGCATTTGGATTTTCCTAGGAGGTTTTAGCATTAATTGGCAAAAGTTGGCAATTTGAAGGTTTGGAAGGTTCATACGTTTGACCGGGAGTTGACTTTCAAGATATCGAGTTCGGATTGTTGATTCGGGAGCGGGAATAGTTTTTTATGTCTTTTGGAACTTGTGTGCAAAATTTGAGGTCATTCTGAGTTAATTTTGATATGATTCGACATGAGTTTTAGAAGTTAAAAGTTCAAAAATTCATTAAGTTTGATTCGAGGTGCGATTCATGGCTTTGATGTTGTTATGTATGATTTGAGGCCTCGAATAGGTCCTTGTTATGATTTGAGACTTGTTGGTATGTTCGTACGGGGTCCCGATGGGCTCGAATGAGTTTTGGGGTGGTTTCAGATCATTTTATATGGATTTTGTGTGGCTGGTTTGCTGGTGTGAGGTAAGTCATCGCGATCGCAAGAAGACGATCGCGTTCATGAAGGTTGTTGATGGTCCAGGTGCTTTATGTGTTGCATTCACGATAGGGAATTTGCGTTCACGAAGAGTGGTATGAGCTGTGCATCGCGTTCGCTAGGTCATGGACGCGAATGCGAAGGGTTATTCTATGGTCAGCAATTTTTGTGCTTCTCGAATGCAAGGCTTCTTCCGCGTTCGCGAAGGGTATCCTTGAAGCAAATCTATAAGTACTCTATTTCGATGGTTTTGGTCATTTTATTACATTTTTAGTTATGGAGCTTAGATTTGGGATATTTTGGAGAGGAGTTTCACCACATATATTGGAGTAAGTATTTGTTTACTCGTTTTTGGTTATATGACATGATTCTATCTTCGATTTTGGCATTTGATTGATGAATTTAAAAGAGAAATTGGGGTTTTTGTCTAAACTTTTCTAAATTGAATATATGCGATTTGAACATTGATTCAGAGTCGGATTTGAGTGAAATTAGTATGGTTGGACTTATAATTGAATGGGTTGTCGGAATTTGTGATTTTTTTGGGTTCTGAGGTGCGGGACCGGGGTTGAAGTTATGATTTACTTTGAGTATTTGATTAAATATTCGACCTTTATCGTTTGAGTTTGTTCCCTTTAGCATATTTGATATTTTTGAGTTGCTTTTGGCTAGTTTCGAGTCATTTAGAAGTTGATCGCTCGGGATGGCATTTCTAGAGTATTGTTTGGCTTGCTCGGTATTTGATTTGTCTTGTTCGAGATATGTAACATTTCTAAACTTATATTTGAGGGTAATTATCCCTGGGAACTATGTTATTTGTGATGTGTTGGGGTGACACACATGCTAGGTGATGGGCGTGTTGGCGTGTACCGGGGTGATCATAATCCGAGTTGACCTAACTATTACCAGACTTGTTTTGCTATAATATCTTATTATATATGTGTTCTCCCTAGTTGTTTGATTATATGAGCTGTAATTCATGTTAGAAATCATGTTTAGGCTATGTGAGTATTTGGAGACCTAATGAGACTATTTCTGTTGTTTTGGGTTATCTGGCGTAATTATACACTCAGTCATGATTCTTCATTTTGCATATCATATCTCACTCTCTATTCATTATTCATTGTTACATCACACATTGTTGCTACTTTCCATATGTGGTACTGTTTGGCTGAGTGATATGAGATTGTGAGCCCTTGAGACTTGAGAGGTTGATGACTGAGGTGGGCCTTAGAGCCATGTTGAGAGAGTATTATTTGGATCGGGCTACATGGCATAGCAGGCCATGTTGGCTTTATTATTATTTGGATTGGGTTGCAAGCTGCAATATGCCATATTGGCTTTATTATTAGTTGGATTGAGAGCTACACGTCGCATCATGCCATATTGGCTTATTGTTATTTGGATCAGGCTACACGTTGCATCATGCCATATTGGCTTTTGATTAGTGCTTGGGCAGGATCAGCCCCTCCGGAATTTTACATACCACTACAGGCATAGTGAAATATACACGTGCTTTGGTAAGAGGCGTTTGAGCCAGGCACCCGTAAAATGCTGAGTGATTTTGTCTGTGTGATGGAGTGGGGAAATTTGAGCCAGACATCTTGAATAGGCTGAGAGTGAGTGTACTTGATGATATCACTGTAAGACTATTCACATGACATGTAGGCATAGAGATGTATCTTCCTCACGCTAGACAGTAACATGACATTTGATGGCTTGACATTTATATGTGACATATAGGCATAGAGATGTATTTTCCTTGTGCTAGACGATATATGACATTTGGTGATTTGGCATGTATATTGACATGTATGCATAAAGATGTACTTTTCCCATGCTAATTGGTAAACGAAAGTCTTATCTGATGTTGTGAATTGGAAAAACAAGGTTATTTTGATAAACTCGTGTTTAGTTGATTTTCAGTGGTAAGATTTGAACTTGACTGTTATACTTAAAAAGCATGCCTATTTTCCCATAACTATAAACGAGTTGAGCATATATCTCTTATGTATTTTATATTTACTGTCCTCACTATTTTATTACGAGTTGTTATTGATCATTGGTGTTGGACTTTGACCTTCTTCCGCGCTCGTCACTGCTTTCAACCTGAGGTTACGTTTGTTACTTATTCAGTACATGGGATCGATTGTACTCATACTACACTTCTGCACCTTGCGTGCACATTTTGGAGCTGATGTTGTTGTGCATGGCGGGAGCTAGAATTGAAGATGTACCTGCATTCCGGTTACACCTGCCACTTGTCCTTGGTAGCTTTAGATTTACAAATTTATTTATGTATATTTCCAACATACGATGTATTTATTTTGTACCAGCTTTGTAAATTCAAAGTCTTAGAAGCTCGTGATTTATACAACCAATCCTTGGGATTTATATCGAAATTTAGTTATTTTTACTCATTGATTCCTATTATTCTCATTTAAGTTGTGTTGAATGTTATATGGTTGGATTAGGTGTCATCATGACTAGTTGGATTTTTGATATATATATATATATATATATATATATATGCCCCCTTGTCTTGCTGTATGTGCAATATCAATAATAAAACTGGCATGGCAGAAACCTCGTGCAAACACCCCGACAATCCGCTCAACAAGCCCACAAGTGCAAAAAACACAACAATACAATATATCAACTCGTACCACACGTTCCCATATGACACAATGTTGCCAAAACAACAATACCAATATCATAATAATGCATAGCCCACGGTTCAAAAACAATGTGTACAAGAGTCTCAACAAAAACATAAGGAAGCGGAAGAACAAACCCAACAATGAGAAATATACCATGTAATAGCACTTCAATTAAACACATAAGAATAAACTCAACAATGAAAGATATGACATGTAATAACAACCTCAATTAAATGTATATAAGAGTAGACTCGACAATGAAAGATGGAACATGTAATAAGAACTTCAATTAAATGCATATAAGAAGCCTAAGAGTCTAAATCGGTTAATTTTCATATATAACGTTGTGTATACACTTGTCACCTTGTGTACATGTCTTTCAAATAATTCAAATAGTGCAATTAAACCCAATCCTATGAGTTAGTTTCCTCCACACAAAGTTAGGCAAGATACTTACCTCAATTAGGCCAAATCAACACTCAAAAATAGTTTTTTCTTTTATGCCATCAAATCTAGCAAAAGTCAACAATGCAAAAAACGACTCAAATCTAGCAAAAAAATGACTTAATGCCATCAAACAATGCAAGAGAAACCACTTTCATTTAATAAAGTTAATATCTTTACACATTGCCCCAAAAGTCAACAAAAGTCAAGTCTGGGCCCTCCCGATCAAAACCCGAGTCCAATGATAGATCTCGACTACCCATAATCCCACGAGTCCATATATATATATATATATATATATATATATATATATATATATATATATATATATATATTTTCTTTTAATCCGAGTCCAATACGACTCCCAAATGTCAAATTGTTATTTTTTAAAACATAGTCAAAAATTCCTAAAATATCTCTTCAAATCTCATGATTTAGAGTTCTCATAAATAATCATGTAATATAATTGAAATAGGATCAAAATCACTTACCCAATATTTTGGTATGAAAATATCTCTACAAAATCGCCTCCCACCGAGTTTAGGGCAAACAAAGTGATAAAATAAAGCTAAGTCCCGCAATATATAACTATAAACAAGTTGCAGGTGTCGCATTTGCGATCCAGGATTCGCAAATGCTAACCCCTAAACTGCGGTATAATGATCGCTAAAGTGACCACTGACCAACTCTTAAGAAGTCGCAAAGCAACATATAGTTCGCAAATGCGAACGTTGGCACTTCGCAAAAGCGACAAGAATATCGCAAATGTGGTAACCCCTTGCCCAGGTGCCATCACAAATGCGATCTGATTGGTCAAAAATGAGAAATCCCCTTTTCCCCAGCCCACTATGCAAAATCAAGGAATATCTCGCAAATGTGGTTGTCGCAAATGCGAC
The DNA here is from genome assembly GCA_000715115.1 of Nicotiana otophora. Lineage (NCBI taxonomy): Eukaryota > Viridiplantae > Streptophyta > Magnoliopsida > Solanales > Solanaceae > Nicotiana > Nicotiana otophora. The sequence goes on along the minus strand of AWOL01S0003962.1, from coordinate 150,564 downwards.
CAACATCTCGCAAATGCGAGACCTAAACACCAGCAAAATCTGAACTCTCTCAAACTCTTCGAAGTGAGTTTGAAACTAACCTGAGCCCTCGCGGCTCCACACCCAACATCCACACAAGTCTAAAACATTATACAAACTCGTTCACCCAATCAGAACACCAAAATAATGTACAAAATCATGAATCGAATACCAAACACATGAGAATCTGAACTTCAAGAACTTCTAAAAGCACAATCACGCGAGTGATTCCGACCAAATCAACTCGAAATCACACCAAATTTTGCAGACAAGTCACAAATGATAAGACAGACCTATTCCAAGTCGTAAAACCAAAATTTAAACTCGATAGCCATAAAATCAAATGATGGTTAAACTTAAGAAACTTCTAAAACTTTAAATTGCCAACTTTTGCCGACAAGTGTCAAATCAAACTAGGAACCTCTGAATCCAATTCCGGGCATATACCTAAGTCCCAAATCACCATCCAGACCTACCGAAACCATCAAAACTCTAATCCGAGATCAAATGTGCAAAAAGAAAACTTGGTCAACTCTTCCAACTTAAAGCTTCTAAAATGAGAATCATTCTTCCAAATCAATCCCGGAACGCTCGAAAATCGAAACCAACCATATAAGAAAGTCATAATGAATAATATGATGCTACTCGTGACCTCAAACCACCTAACTGAATACAAATACTTACAATGACCGGTTAGGTCGTTACAATCTCAGACTTAAAAAAAATGCGATCGACAAGGATATGAAAGAACAGGACCAACATTATTGAGAAGGTCTTAGAACAAAATAGTATTAACACACAGAAATCCTTTAGAAGGAGAGAGAGAGACACTTACACCAAATCATGCCGAGAAAGAAGGTTGCCTTACATACCTCTTTGAAGAACTAGTTACACTTTCTGATTTCTTATGCTTCAATGGTGATTAACTCCGCCTTCAATGAATCTTCCAAAATCAATATAACAAAACAATTGATATTATGGTGACAATTTTCGAATCCCTCACACTAGATCCTATACAGTTCGCCTCCCATTTAGCATTAGATGGTTTAGGAATTCAAAAGGGGGACTTGAGAGCATTTTGGGAGAACTGATGTTGGTGATATCTTCCAGAATGAGAGAGAGAAGTGTTGTGCTGCCACTATACCATGCGTAGAAAATTCCTCTACCTTTTTGGTCCGCAGCTTACGAACTTTATGATCTAGGATAGCCACCGGAACTTCATTGTAAGATAGTTCCTCTGTAACTTGAATATCTACAATATGGGTAATATGAGATGGATCACTAAAGCATTTTCGAAGCATAGACATATTGAATATCGGATGCACTGCTTCCAATTTCGGGGGTAGTTTGAGCTTATAAGCCACTCGATCAACTTTCTGAATAATTCGATATGGTCCAATATACTAGGAACTGAGTTTGCCATTCTAACCGAACCTCATTACTCCTTTGATAGGAAACACCTTTAAGAATACCCATTCTCCCACAGAAAACTCCAAATCTCGTCGTCGGGTATTCGAGTAAGATATTTGCCTATTTTGAGCAGTCAATAAATGACTCTGAATCATTTTCACCTTCTCTATAGCCTGTTGCACCAAATCAGGACCCAATAACTTTGTTTCACCAACTTGAAACCAGCCGATAGAAGATCTACACTTTCGTCTGTATAAGGCCTAATATAGTTCCATCTGAATGCTATCATGGTAACTATTTTGGTAGGAAAATTCGATGAGTGGTAGATGATCCTCCCAACTTCTTTTGAAGTCCAAAACATAGGCTCATAACATGTCCTCGAGCATCTGAATAGTGCGTTCAGCATGACCGCATGTGTGTGGATAGAAAGTTGTACTAAGGTTGATTCTCGTACACAACCTTTCTGAAGTGATCTTTAAAAGTTAGCCGTAAACTAGGCAACTCTATCCAATATAATAGAAATCGTAACCCCATGAAGTTGAACTATCTCCTTAATGTATAACTTAGCATAATCTTCAACCGAAAAGGTAGTCTTAACTGGTAGGGAATGAGCTGACTTGGTGAGCCGATCCACGATGACCCATACAGAATCAAATCTTTGGCGTGATCTCGGTAATCCGGTAATAAAATCCATGTTGATCATCTCCCACTTCCAGATTAGAATTTCCATATTTTGAAGCAATCCTCCTGGTTTCTGGTGTTCAGCTTTAAGTTATTGGCAATTTGGACATGAAGCGACGTATTCAGCAATGTCCCTCTTCATGTCATTCTACATGTATAGCTTCCAAAGATCGTGATATATCTTGTTTGAATCGGATGAATAGAGTATCGGGACTGATGAATCTCTGCCATGATGTGCTCACAGAGTCCCTCGACATCAAGCACACACACTCGGTCTTGGTATCTAAGAACTCCATCCTCGGATAACTCGAACACTTGATTCTTATGAAAGGGAATGCTTTTTCTTATCTCTACCAAGGCTGGATCGTCAAATTTTCATGCCTTTATTTCCGTCACTAGAGAGGATTCGACAACGTTTCGAATTGTGGCTCCTTCGTTACCAATATCGATCAATCGTACACTTAAGTTAGCCAACCAGTACAAGTCTTTGGTCATTTCCAACTTATGTTTTTCCACATGTCGTAGACTGCCTATGGATTTCCGACTTAATGCATTAGCCATAACGTTTGCCTTCCCGGGGTGGTACAGAATATCAATATCATAATATTTTAATAATTCAATCCACCTCCGATGTCTTAAATTCAGCTCTTTTTGTTTGAATAGATAATGCAAGCTCTTGTGATTGGTCAATATGTCGACATGAACTCCTATAGATAGTGTCACCATATTTTCAAGGAATATATAATATCTGCTAGCTCCAAGTCATGAGTGGGGTAATTATGCTCGTATTTCCTTAGTTATCTCGAAGCATAAGCAACAACTCTCATGTGTTTCATTAATAGACTACCCTAGAGGCATCATAATATATAACGTACCCCTTAGGTCCTTCAAGGGGAGTTAGAACTAGCGCTGATGTTAACCTGTCCTTCAAATCTCGAAAGATCTTCTCACAACCATCAGTCTACCGGAATTCCACTGCCTTATGTGTCAACTTTGTTAGTGGAGCAGCTAAGATGAGATAGTTTCCACAAATCTTCGGTATTAACCGGATAATCCCAAGAAGCTGCATACCTCGGTAAGAGTTGTGGGCCTTGGCCAATTCTTAACTGCTTTGACCTTTTGACCATCAACCCTAATACCCTCACCTGATACTATATGTCCAAGAAAAGCCACTGAGTTCAACTAGAACTCGCACTTGGAAAACTTGGCGTACAACTTGTGATCCCAGAGCAAGCATAATACCACTTGCAAATGCTCTGCATGCTCCGCTTTTGATAGAGAATACACCAAGACATCATCTATGAACATGATCACAAAAATATCCAAAAGGGTCTTGAACACCCGATTCATCACATGCATGAAGGTCGATGGTGAATTGGTTAGGCCAAAGGACATAATGAGGAACTCGTAATGGCCATATATGGTCCAGAAGGTTGTCTTCGGAACATCTTCTTCCTTGATTCTTAACTAACGATACCCATATCTGAGATCGATCTTCAAAAAATACTTAGCGCATTATAATTGATTAAATAAATCATTAATTCTCGGGAGGAGATACTTATTCTTAATGGTTAACTTATTCAACTGTCGATAATCAATACACATCCTCAATGAATCATATTTCTTTCGAACAAATAGTACTGTGGATCCCATCGCAGAAGTACTGGGTCTGATAAATCCCTTATCAAGAAGGTCCTTCAACTGATCTTTTAGTTCCTTCAACTCGGCAGGAGCCATCCTGTGGAAGAATAGATATCAGCTGTATATCGGGTGGCACGCCGATGGAAAGCTCAATCTCCCTCTCAGGTGGAATACCCGGGAGCTCATCAGGGAACATGCCATAAAATTCACTAACAACCAAAACTGATTAAAGGGTCGTAGGCTTCGCCTCCGCATCCTGCACCAGCACCAAATGATAGAAACATCCTTTCGTGATCATCTTTCGAGCCTTAAGGTAAGAAATAAACTTCCCTTTTGGCACCGCAACATCCCTCTTCCATTCAATAACGGGCTCTCCTAGAAAGCTATAGCGAAAACCTTTCTTCCTATAATCCATCGCAACATACCAAGAGGCCAGCCAAACTACGCCCATAATAACATCAAATTCTATCATTTCTAATTCATTCCAATCTGCCAAGGTATGTTGATCATGAATCATCACATCTAACGTCGATATACCCGCATAACTACCAGGGACTTGGCTATAGGCGTGGACACTTCAAATGGTTGGCGTACCATATTTACCAGCAAAAAATGGAGTAATATATGACAAGGTAGATCTTGGATCTATCAAAGCATACATGCTAATGGCAAATATAGATAGTATACCTATGACCACGTCTGATGACGACTTTATGTTCTATTGGCTTGACAATACATAGATGTGGTTCTATTGTCCACCCGAGCTAGTCACTCCACCTCTACCTTTACCTCTCCCCACCGGTAGTTGCATACCTTGCTCACGAGGATGCGTTGTCGATGATGAAGCTGTTGTAGATCATGTTGGTAGTATCACGGCACCCACATTTCTCACTGGGAAAAAGCACATGACATGATCGGGCTGCCCACAAGAATAACACAAATCTGAACCCTGGTGGCAATGCCCAAAATCATGTCTACCATATCGGCCACAATGCGGCATCGGGGGCCTCACCTAACTAGGATCCCCACTATTTTATGAGCTCTGTCCTTAGGAATTCTGGCGCTGACCGAAATAAGTGGTCTGTTCTCGATGCTGGCCCTAGGATTGTGATGGCATGTTAGCCAACAAATTAGGTGAATGCCGAGAAAATGGAGGTCTAAACCTGCCATGAAACTCTCCGTGGAGCGAGCCCTTTTAGATTGGCCCTGGTCGTGTTCTTGAGCAGCTCGCTATAGCCTCTTGCGATCCTCCAAGTTCTGCACATAAGCTTGAATACGAGCAATATCAATAATCGGATTCAAATATGTTGTGGTACATCCTATTAATAGATGTGGTCCTAAACTGGCCATAAATAGATGCACCCGGTCACTCATCTCAGCCACCACTGAAGGAGCATACCTAGTCAAGGAGTTTAATTGCATGCTATACTCTCGGACACTTGTATTACCTTGCTCCAACTATAAGAATATATCTTGTCTTGCTCGACGAAGCTCAACGGACAAATACTGCTACAAGAATGCCTTAGAAAATTCCCATTATCATGCTGCTGGGGAAAAAGATCCCCCTAGACTGTTCCCAAGTCAAATACCAAATCACGGCTATATCTCACTATCTGTAAGAGGAAAGCTCTACAGACTCAATATCAGTGGCATGCATAACTCATAAAGTGTGATGCATTTGATATAGAAAGTTCTGGGAGTTTCGTTTGGATCTGTTCTTATGAATACTATGGGTTCCAAATTTATGAAATCTTGAACTCTCGTACTGACTACTCTATATGCGGTGGCAGGGGCCTGATGTTGGGCCTAAGAGGCCACTAATCAAGTCAAAAGCTATACTTCACTTCTTATATCTAAATCTTGGTCAGTAGCAACCGGGGAAGGAACATGAGGTACATTAGTTTCTTTATGTAGTTCTAGAGGTAGTGGTGTCATCCCCAAAACTTGATATCAGCCTTATTTTGAGTTTCGCATTGATTCATATGACCAAGTGGCACCTGACTGATACCACCCCTTGCCTCTTCATTCAATCCCTAAGCAATTTCCCGACATCCCGTGGTAGGAATCACTATAAACCTAAACAAGATTGGGGCTAGAAGCGAATATTTATGACTCGGCTCTATCGCACAATCTTGATCAGAAGGAGGGGTGTTTACCCTAAATATTCCATAGCCTCCTGTGTATAAGTATGGCACATGACATACCCATAAACAAGACTCTACTAGATATGACTCCTTAGGACTGACCTGCTCTGATACCAAGTTTGTCATACCCCAACCTTGGGAGGTGCAACCGGCACAAGACGCCCGAAGGCCTGTGCGAACTGACATCCATACTTACATCTATTTAATCATAAAACATGGGCCAGCAAGGCCTCTAAGTAGTAATACTGGAAATTTAAAATGTACATAACTGATTGCAAAAAAAACATTAACATTAAATAATTTCATAACTGTTACAAACATGGTCATACTCAACCATTACATACAACCGAACATTAGTCTGCAAGCCTCTAAGAGAGCTAAGAAAATATACATATGAGTACTAATTGTCGGAGCTGAGCCCCACCGTATCCAAAATAACTAGAAGATACACTTCGATACCTATTGACTTCTTAACCCTACTCCGAAGAAGTGGAGTGAAACAATTAACAGCTGGAGCGCCCCCTGCTGGGGAGGGACATCGCCGGTTCTATCTGTACCTATGGGCATAAACACAACGCCCAAAAGAAAGGGGCGTTAGTATGAAAAATGTACTAAGTATGTAAGACTAAGTAGATATGTAAGTCCAAGACATAACATAAAAGATATGAATACATGATTTCAACCACAATATCGAGGACAAGCCACCGGGGGCGTAAACTGTGAAAACCATACAACTTAAAGTGTGCAAGCTTTATAAAAGGTTGAACTACTGATTATGTTCTAAATATAATAAAATATTATCTAGAAACTCTTTGGTACATATCATTCATATCGTACCCGGCCTCGTAGAGGACTCGGTAGAGTTTATTTCTTCTATCACATCGTACCTAGCCTTAGGAGGTATCGATTATACCCAGCCTCAGGAGGTATCGAGTATACTCAGCCTCAAGAGGTCTTGGGCGTACCCGTCCACATAAGGGCTTGGTGGTGTTTCATCGCACATCACTTTGTACTACGCCTCATAGAGAGCTCGGTCGTACCCGGCCACACAAGGGCTCGGTAGTATTGTTACATTGTATCTCATCATACCCAACCGATCGATGATTGCACAATATGTGCCATACCCGGTCGTCTATAGCGCGGCTTAGTAAAGTGAATTAGACACACACACACACACACACACACACACTATATATATATATATATATATGCAATGCAAGACCCTTTTAGATGCTAAGTCTAAACTTAGAATCGTGCTTTTTGACCTCAGGTTACTTATGTGGGAACACCTCAGACTTAAAAAGAATGCTACCAGCAAGGATGTACAAGAACAGGACCAATGTTATTGAGAAGGGCTTAGAACAAACCAGTCTTACAACACATAAATTCTTTAGAGGGAGAGGGAAAGAGATGCTTACACCAAATCATACCGAGAAAGAATGTTGTCTTACATACCTTTTTGAAGAACTAGTTACATCTTCTGATTTCTTATGCTTCAATGGTGATTAACTCCGCCTTCAATGATCTTCAAAAATTGATATAACAAAACAACTGATATTATAGTGACGATTTCAAGCTCCCTCATGCTAGATTTTACGGGGTTCGCCTCGATTTAGACTTAGATGGTTTAGGAATTCAGAAAAGGGGGTTTGAGAGCATTTTGGGAGAACTGAGGTTGGTGATATCTTCTATAATAAGAGAGAAGACGGTGTGGTGCATTTTTATACTATACCATACCTAGGAAATTATGTCATCTTCACATACAAAATGGGTTCGCCCCGTAACAATTACAACACCTAGTGGGATAGCTAGCGCGTGTCTAATAAAAATGCGTAATCCCCTTTGCCCCCTACGTGTCGCTTAAAACCAAACTTATCAATTCTTGACTTTATGTGTGAGGTGTAACAGCTACCTCGAAATCTCCCAACATAATCCATATCCAGTTCACGGGCAACTACCATGATCAGCAATAGTCGGATCTACACTCCAAGTACATAGTATAGTATGAGCACAACTGACCTCGTGTACTCAATAGGTAACAAGATTAACATTGGGATGAGAGAACTGACGAGCTTGGTATGGTCCGATGCTTACTTTCCACAACCAATAATAAAAATAACAGAAGTATAATAGCATATGAAAGAGAATAGCTCAATAATAACATGCTCAGCTTAACCCGATAAGAGGAGAAGTAGATATATTTTTTTAGATATAATAGTCAAGTCATTAACTTTCACAGAATTTACTTAGACATGTATTTAACAAGATAAAAACTATGATATCAAGCTCTAAACATCAAGTAGAGTCTTTAAATACCAATTAGCAAGAGTGATAATACAGCTCTATGCCTGCATGTCAATTATATATGCCAAATCAATAAAGCATCACAGTTTAAATATCAAGAATACATAATCTCAGCACATTCAAAGTGTCTGACTAAAGCCACAGAGTCATACTCTAAGCACACTCATGGTGCCTGACTCAAAGCTCGCGGACCCTCTCTCACACACACACATACACACACAACTCAGCACTATACGGGTGCCTGACACAAGTCCCTCACCCAAGCACATATATATGACCGTATGCCTACCCCCACAGTTACTACCTGGTTCCGGGGGGAGGGTCCTTGCCCAAGCGTTGATCGGATCAAAGTCAACGATCAATATCATCTAGCCCAATATGGGGCCTAGCGCACGCGTCACCTCAATATCAAGCCACTCAGCCAAATATGGGCATGGTGTACGCATCACCTTAATACCAATACTAACACGGCTCTATAGCCCAGTATCAGTCATCAATCCGCTCATGTTCAAAATGTCAACATCTCACATTAACAACAATCAAAATATCACACAGGATATACCATCATGCCACAATTTAGCTCAAACTCGTATCACACATCGGAACCAAGAACATGTGAGATAATATATATAAAATTGCACGGAAGCAGAGATATAGCATGCGGATTTAATATCACGACTGAGAAATATGACTACGGCTAAGGCAAATAGTTCAACATAGCAAAATCAATCATATCATGTCTCAACAGATAAGTGTTGTGGCCAAACGGACACGCAAGTATACGCGGTCGTCAAGCAATAAAGTGATTAAAAGTCGGATGTCGGACCCACGAGGACTTGTGATTAACTATTAACTAAATTAGACCATCCTAATTATCTAAACAAGAATTAAATGTATAAGTATTTGATTCTAAACTAATTAAAATAAAGAAAAACAAATAGCAAACTCTGAACAAAGAAAAAGCTGATTTTTATGATATCAATGTAATGAAAACGATCTATGGTTATGGATTATCTAACAATCCTATTGTATCCTTCAATTGAATTGACTAATTAATTTATCTGATTTATTGATTGAAGACGTTAATATTGCTCATAAGAATCTTTCGAGTTCTTACTCGCATATTCAAGCTAACATAACACCTATATGTCTATAGAGTTAGAATCAACAAGAATGCATTCTTAATTCCCGTATAAAAGCCAAGCAAGGCAATTAGTATATGCTTATCCTAATCGCGAATCCATTCCCCGATGCCCGCGTTCAAGAACATGCTCTACTCAATCCTATATGCAATCTAGAATTTTCACTTTCGAGTTCAACTCTAGATTCACATATAGTATTCAATTGGTGATCAAGCAATCAAATAATTAAGCTCAAGATTGAATAAATAAACCAATACGATAAATCAAGAAATCAAAATCAATATTCGAATAACAATAGTCATGAAAAAATCACAACAGTAGAATGTGAAGTTTAGCTCTACATAGACATAGTAGCCAAACGACAAATCATCCAAAGAAACATAGTAATTATAAAGTTTGGTGAAAGAAAATATGAAACCCGGCCTTCACGGCGGCTCTGTGCTCTCCCCTCGTCAAAAGTTATGTAAAAATTGTGTTTAATGACAATTTATAGGTGTAGGATAAAAGCCTAGGCAAACTAACCAAGTCCAAGTCCAAGACCAAGAAGGAGATAAAATAGCTTCGAAACCGGACCCGTGTGTCGCCACACGGAACGCGCAAAGCTCCTCGCGCTGGATCTCGTGTCGCGGGCTAAACGCGCAGAAACGGTCTCGCGTCGCTATGCTGCAATTCGTTGCTGCCAACCTTGCCTAACTTTTCCATTCTCGTTCCTTAGCTTTTTCACTTCTTTGTTTGTGTTTTTCTCTCCTTTTTTTTTTGTGTCTTAACTCCAATCATTAGACCATCATCATTAGCTCATCAGGTTTTCAATCATTAACTAATCACTAACCACTCTCACAAAGAAATCATTGGTACCATAGGCTTGCCCATTATGTAAATATCCACTAATGTAGGCTTGCTCGATTTAAAATCAAATAGGATTTTTTTATGGTTGTAATGTGGGTTAAGGAATAGGTATGATATATATTAGGAATAGTGACAAATCCTCCTAAGTATTTTAACACATCACATGATAAACTTTAAGCGCAAATTCTTCAATCCATTTCAATTTAACAAACAAAATCTCAGCCCAAAAATATTCCCTCTTTCTTTAAGCACTATCTTAATATATGCTCACTAGCAAGAACAGGATGTCAATTTTTCTCTTTTGCTAATATTTTTTGTTCTTTCAGATTTTTCTTTTTTTTTAACACAAATTTTGCTCTTCTACAATTCTAGCTAGTGGTGTACTACGTGCAATACAAGTGCACCTTTATTTCTTTCATTTGTTCCACTCAAAAGCCACCCAAACTTCCTCTTTCTTCTAGGCGCTCATTTTACAATTAAAATGCTTTAAGAGGTAAATGAATCAAAACAATGTCAATTAAGAATAAAAAGGGTATAGGCTTGTAATGTGGGTGCCAAATAAAAATCTATAAGCACAAAAAGGCAAACTAGGGATAAATTTTATTTGTGATAAGCATTAAAGCTCAAAAAGATCAAAGAAAGCCTAAAATTATTTTTCAAACTAAGCATCACCTAAAATTCCGCTTCAACTCATATGCCGAGAAAGTTTTAGACTCAATTACAGTACATGGATTACACAAATATCTCACCATGCATGGCACATGACTCACCAATGACGATCTCATTCCGACTCTCTAACTAATACAAGTATTCACAAAGCCACGAGATATTAAGCATTAAGCACACAGTGAATATAAGTCAAGAAAACGAGACATAAGAGTCAATAACATGTTATCCAACTAAACAAAGCATCATAAAAAATTTCACCTCATAGGGAAGATACTACACATGTCAAAGCCTAATTATGCTATTATCAAATAAGTCAAAAGTGCCTAAGTTCATCAATCTTCCTCCTTTTATTTCCTAAATCCTAATCTATCTTAAAAATAAAAGAATTACCCAATTCAAACTATATCTCATAGAAAAGAACCGAGGCACAAAGAAAAACCACAAGGGGTTATTACTACTTAAAGAAAGCTAAAAGGCATATTTTTTGTATTTTTCTATTTTTCAATATTTTTTTGTGTTTTTTGTTAGACTTTAATCCCTCAAGAAAACTGTATAAGAGATCCATCGTCAGGAAAAATCCAAAAATATAAATTTAAAAAAAATCATTTTTTGTATTTTTTTTTATTTTTTTAAAAAATTAAGCTACTAAAACTACTATTATACTACACCATTAATTTTACTAACTATGCAATTAAAAATAAGAAGCTAGCTAAAAATAAAAAGATAATAAACTAACAATATACTAATATAATACAATACAAATCACAGAGAATCTTCCACCCCTCACTTAAAAGAGTGTAGTGTCCCTAATCACGGGTACTCAGACTTCACCGAATGATGGTCTTTTATACGGGTACCTCACACTAGTTCCAACCATCTGGCTCACTTTTGCATACTTCCAGTGGCTTTTCTTCCTATACTCATAATCCTTCAAAATAAAATAGTATTACAAAAATAATAGAAAAATAAAATAAACAAAAAAAATAAAAAATAAAAGAAAGCAGTAAAGTTGGGTTGTCTCCCAACAAGCGCCTAATTTAATGTCGTGGCACGACATGAACCACGTTTTACCTCCATCTCGAACTTATTAATTGAGCTCCTAATTTGGCTTCAAGTTTTCTGCTATGATCTTTTGGTGGGGCTACAAAGATAACCAGGCCAAGTAATAAATTTTTAACTCTGTACTTTTCGGCCTTTAGATAAGGAATGTAACTTTTGCTTTTTGGCACAACAAATGCAAGAATATAGGCACTCCCATCCTTACTCTTTGACTCCCCCCATAGACTCAGATGGCTCGATTACTATCTTACTATCTAAATATAATGTGAAAACATAGTTGGAATGATATCTAATGCACCCTAACTCATGAATTATACTACTATTTATATCTCCATATATACACACACTCAATTCTCCAAAAGTAATATTATTTACTCTCTCACATAACTCTAGAACACTCTTCTAAACATTGGCATTGTAATGACCCAACCGATCGTTTTGAGCATTTACATTTCATTCAACTGTTTGAAGTCTTGAGTAGCTTCAAATGATTATTATGACTTGTATGTATAGTCAGTTTCGATTTTCGGGTGATTCAGAATTAGTTTGGAAGAATAATATTTATGTTTGAAGCCTTAAGTTGGAAGATTTGACCAAGTTTGATTTTTATTTATCGGATCGGAGTTTTGATGGATCCTTTAGGTCCGGATAGTAATTTTGGACTTAGGCGTATGCTCGAATTTGCATTTGGATGTTTCTTGAAGTTTTTGACAGTAATTGGCAAAAGTTAGAAATTTGAAGGTTTGGAATGTTCGTATGTTTGACCGAGAGTTGAATTTGATATTATCGGGTTCAAATTGTTGTTTTGGGAGTTGAAATATGTTCGTTATGTCATTTGGAAGTTGTATGCAAAATTTGGGTTCATTCCGGATTGGTTAGGCTTGAATCGGACACTTGGTTCAAAGTTTGAAGTTTATGAACTTAAAAGATTGATCTTGATCGATAATTCGTGGTTTTGACGTTGTTTTGTGTTATTTCAAGCCTCGAATAGGTCCGTGTTATATTTTGGGACTTGTTGGCATGTTCGGACGGGGTTCCGAAGGGCTCGAGTGAGTTTCGGGGTAGTTTCAGACTATTTTAGGCCATTTTCAACTACTGGTTTTTGGCTACATAGGTATACATCGCGATTGCGGAGAATTGGTCGCTATCGCAAAGAGTAAATTGGAAATTGAACCTATGAATCACGTTTGCGAAGAAGACATTTCTTTGTGACTGAGCTGACTTTGGAAGCTTATATCTTACAATCTATAGGAAATTTAGAGATGATCCAATGAAATTTGTAGCCCTTTGTTTTTATTTTTCAAAAAATCATATTGTTAGTCATTTGGAGTTTTGTACAAAAAGTTATGGTTGTTATACTACAGGCTGTCTGGAAAAAGTTTAGGAAGGTAATGAAAATTGTTCATATCGATCGCGGGGAAAGGGCCGCGATCGCGAAGGGTAAAAACTGTGCTGGAAAATTTTGGAATCGCGGTCGCGAGGTTTTTGACCACGATCGCGAAGAAGGACCAATAGTAGTGCATTAAAACACCAAATTTCAAGATTTTGAGTTTATTTTATCATATTTTGTGCTATAGAGCTCGGATTTGGGTGATTGTGGAGGCGATTTTCACCATATAGATTGGGATAAGTATTTTCTACTCGGTTTTATTATATTTCATGAATCTATCTTTGATTTTGGCATTTGGATTATGAATTTTAAAGAGAAATTGGAGATTGTTTTCTAAATTTTTCTAAAGTGCATTTTTGAGTTTTTAATATCGAGTCGGAATCGGATTTGAGTGAAATTAGTATCATTGGACTCATAATTGAATGTGTTATCGAATTGTGTGAGTTTTACCGGGTTTCGAGATGCGGGCTCGGATTTGACTTTTTGGTTGACTTTGAGTAAATATGTAAAGACTAGGCCTTTATCATTTAGAATTGTTTCCTTATGTATTATTTGATATTTTTGAGTTGCTTTTGGCTAGTTTTTAGTCGTTCGGTGGTTGATACACACGAGATGGCAGTTGTAGACTATTGTTTGGCTTGCTCACTATTGGATTTGGCTTGTTCGAGGTAACATATCTAAACTTGGATTTGATGGTACTTAACCCTGGGAGCTATGTTATAAGAGATGTATTGGGGTGCGCACATGCTAGGTGACAAGCGTGGGGGCGTGCACCGGGGTAATCATGATTCAAGTTGACTATAAGACTATGGCCGGATATTTTTTGCTGTTATATCTTATTCTATCAGTGTAATTCCTACTTGTTAGAGTAATTGAGCTATGATTCATGTCAGAAATCATTTTTAGGCTATCTGCTTATTCGGTTGAGACCTTATGGGGCTATTTCTGTTGTTTTGAGTTATCTGCTCTAATTGTAATTATATACTTAGTCATGATTCTTCATTTGCATACCATATCTTAGTCTTTGTTCATCATTCGCTACTACATCACATGTTATCATTGTTTGGGCTGAGTGATACGAGATTGTGAGCCCTTGAGGCTTGAGAGATTGATGACTGAGGTGGGCCTGTGAGTCGTATTGTGAGTATTATTGTGGATCGGGTTACCCGTCGCAGTAGGTATTATTATTATTATTATTATTATTATTATTATTATTATTATTATTATTATTATTATTATGGATCGGGTTGTACGCCGTAGAAGGCCTTATTGGCTTAATTTTTATTGTGGATCGGGCTGCACGCTGCAGGCCTTATAGGTTTTTGATTAGCGCTTGGGCAGGATCCGCCCCCTCCGGAGACTGAGATACCAGCAGTGCGCAGGCATAGTGATATATATATACACGTACTTTGGTGAGGGTCTTATGAGCCAGGCACACGTACAGTGCTAAGTGATTTTGTGTGTGTGATGAAGTGGGCAATTGAGACATAAATCTTGAGTATGTTGAGGGTGAGAGTACCTGGGAATATCACCGTGAAATCATTCATTTGACATACATACTTGGCATGTAGGCATAGAGATGCATTTTTGTCATGCTAAACGGTATCGTGGCATTCATGATTTGACATGTACACTTGATATGTAGGCATTGAGATGTATATTCCTCATGCTAGATGGTATCGTGACATTCATGATTTGACATGTACATTTGACATGTAGGCATGGAGATGTATATTCCTCATGCTAGACGGTATATGATAACTGATGACTTGACATGAATATTGACATGTAGGCATAGCGATATACTTTCCTCATACTGTTTGATAATTAAATGTCTCATCTGTTGTTGAAAGTTTGGGAAAATCACAGTCTTTTTGATATACTCATATTTTGATGACACTAGTGGAAGATTTTGGCTTTACCGTTATTCCTGAAAAATATGTCTATTGTTTTGTAATTGTGAACGAGATAAGCATAATATATTTTGAGTTATTTCTTGTACTTCCTTTATTATATTATTATGAGTTGTTATTAGGCTATTGGTGTTGGACTCTGACCGTTTTCTGAGCTCGTCACTGCTTTTAACCTAAGGTTAGGTTTATTACTTATTAAGTACATGCGGTCGGTTGTACTCATACTATACTTCTGCACCTTGCATGCAGATTTTGGAGCTGATGTTATTGTGTATGGTAGGAGCTGGCATTGATGATATACTTGTGTTTCAGTTGTTGCTGCCTCTTGTTCATGGTAGTTTTAGATTTTCAAATTTGTTTATGTATATTTCGAACAGTGGATGTATTTATTTCATACCAGCTTTGTAAATTCCAAGTCTTAGAAGCTCATGACTTGTACTACCAGCATTAAATTCAGTTATTTTATTTTTTGACTCTTAACATTATCTTTAGATTATGTTTACTATTATTGGCTTACCTAGTGGGTTGGGTTAGATATCATCATGACTAGTTGGATTTTTGAGTCATGACAAGTTGGTATGAGAGCTCTAGTTTCATAGGTTCTACGATTCATGAGCAAGTGTCTAATAGAGTCTTGCAGATTGGTATGATGACGTCTATACATATCTTTGAGAGGCTACATCGCATTTAGGATAGATTTCACATATTTCTTTCCTTATCGTGCGACATTGATTTAGCTTGAAGAGTACCTCTTTGAAGTTCTTCCACTCACTCGTATGCGTATGTGAGCACTCGGTATTAGTTGTGCATCGACGACTTATGATTCTGTGGATAAGGTGTGAGATGTGTTTTCTGCATTTTGGTGATGGGCTAGTCTGGAGGACTTGAGGCTAGGTTCTGACCGCAGCTTGGGCTCAGTTGTTTCGATTGTGTGAGTATGTGCTTTTGGAACCATATATCTGGTAGTGTCCCTAGAAATAGGATTATGGCTTGGTGAGTGGTTGGACATCTACATGATGAATATGAGGTGACCGCGGGATGTGACGAGAATGGTGGCTTGGGATATCTAAAGGACTATTGGATGCTTGATTTCTGTCTGGTTGTGTTGTACAATCTCGAGTTATGATCGAGTTGAGGAATCTCTCATGTTGCCCAGTTATGGGATGAAGTAGATTCTTATGTATTCTTGGCGAGTTTAGACTCGGGAGGGTTAAGTGATTGCATGATGGTTGTGGCCATGGTAGGGCATAGTGAAATGCCAATTTAAGGCGAAGCAGGTGGGTTATCTCCTGCGGGTGGTCTACGCATGTGTAATCCTTATGATGTTGTGTGGAGAGTTTCTTTCTACTATTGAGTTATATGTGTTGCAATTTGAGTTTGTGTTAGTTGAGAAAGTTGACTTGACTGTCACGAGGATGAATGCGAGCTTAGCAGATGATTTGAAGCATTTTATGGTTTCTGTTGCATGAGCTTATGAATGATTTAGTTGAACCTCAACGTGGGATTATGGCAGTAATAGAGTATGGGTATTGTGAGTTATCAAATATTTTATTCTATGATTGTGAGCCAAGTGGGGGAGTCTGCTATAGACGATTTGATTGCATGATTATGTGTTGTATTGGTTTCGGTCGGAGGCATACTAATGGATCAGTTATGACCTGCAAAGGTTCTTTTTTAGGAAGACTTAAGCAAAGAAATTTCTCGATGCATGATGCGTTACACCTTATGGATATACGGAGGTCTTGGAATGGTTTAGGTCTACTATTCGTGATGGATGTAATATATTAAGAAAAGAGATTCACTCGGTTGCTTAGAGGTGTGTATTACTTCTTTGGGTGTTAGTGTGTGATAAGTGTGGATTTTAACCACTTATTAATACCTTCTTGATTTAGCTTTAGTTTGAAAGTGTTGATTTATGTTCCCAAAACTAATGAAAGTGTGCAAATTGCCAAAATATTGGAAAATTGAACTCTAATGAAGAAATCTAACTCAAAAAGGAGTATTCCGGATCATAAGACAAGAAAGAATGCAGCAGGTCAAAAGTGCAGCCTGCAAAAGTATTCTTGTGGACGCTGAAGAAAACGCAGATTGCAGAATTCTCCCTGAGGCCGCAGATCGGTTGTTGAAGCTCAGAAGTTGATTGAAGAATATCTCGGACCGCAAATAATTTGTGCGGCCGCAAAATATGGTCTCACTGATAAGAATACAAAAAGTTTAGAGAGTGTGCAAAATGACCAAGAGTGAAGCCTTGCTAAAAGTGCGGACCGCACATGGAATTGTGCGGTCGCAGAAGCTGAAGTGCAACCGCAGATCAAAATGTGCGGCTGCAAAATCCCTCAACCTGCAGATTCGAGTAAAGTGTGGACCCCACGTGAAATTGTGCGGCTACATAACCTCTCGGAGAGCATTTTTGTCAGAAAATTTTGGGCCACTACAAATAGACGAGAATCACTTTTTATGTCAAGTTTCGTAGTTTTTTGAGCTGTAGCCGTTGTAGTTTACCACTTTTGGTAATTTGTGACCAATTTGTATTACAAACACATTAGTTTATCATTTTAATTTTGTATTATGGCTTTAATTAGTTTTTTTCTTTATTTTCTTCCATTTCTACTATGAGTAGCTAGATATTTTCTAGGGTTATGACCTAACCCTAGTGTGTAAACCTTATGGGTAATTAATTTAATATTTTTTTATGATTGGGTGTTTGTTATTTCGCCTTGTTCATGCTTTAATTTTAGAATTAATGGTTGCAAATATTGATTCATGTTTTTTTGACTTGGTCTTTACTTGAGAAAGAGGAACCTAGTCTAGGAAAACCTGGCTAACAAGAAATTAGGCTAGTTAAGGTTTTGACTAGCCTAATTAAAGGGTTTGAACTAGAGATAAGGAAAATCCGACTTGCGTTCATAACAACTATTTGTCTTGATACCCATTTAGGCTTGAGAAAGCCAAATTGAGCAAAATCACTCTATGACCGAGAGGTATTGAGTGGGTAACTTAGAGTTGAGAGCTATAATACACCTCGATCACTAAAATAAGTGTTAACGTAATTAACCCATTAGGCTAACACCTAGGCGAAGATTACATCCATAGGCCTTTTACCTAATTGAAAATAACCAAAAACAATTAATCAATCTCTAGTTTCATTTCTCTAGTTAAGCATTGTTAGTATAGATTGTAAAAGTAATTTGCAAAACCATCCTGTTTGGAAGCGTATTTAAGCTATTTCTTCTAGACTCATCAAGTGTACACTCTAACACCAACATTTAGCTCCCTGAGGAAATCGACCCCCACTCATAGTGGGGTATTATTCTTCCAACGACTTCTTCCACTCATTGTTGAGTGTGGATTGGGAGTGGACCAACTTTTGGCACCGTTGCCGGGGAGTTCTAACAGTGTTACCTATATATTTGGCTGTATTTTTGGAATATCTTCTTTCCCTTCCATTTTACTAACTTGTTTAAGAAATCTTAGGTACAAATATGGCAAACATTGAGCTCAAAAATATGCCTTTAGCGGACTTGGATGGTGAGAAGGAACAACTCGATGAGGTACCTTAAGTATCAAAAACTAATCGGCTATGCCGGGTACCGCAAGACAACGTGCCTGTACCACCCCTCACCTCTACCACATCCATTACAAGTGCTCAACATCGGATATTGCCCAACGAAGGTTATGCTAGTGCGATAGTCCCTCCCCGTATTAGGGAGGGAAACTTACAAATCACCAAGGTGATTCTCACTTTACTTGAGCAACGGGGCTTCTTCACATGTGCACTAACCCAAAATTCTTACAAACATTTGAAGGGCTTTGTGGATATATGTTGGGGGAGTAAGTAAACTAATGTTTCCGAGGATACATTGAGGCTAAGGGTTTCTCCATTCTCTCTATGGGGGAAAGCGTTAGATTGGTTGGAATGTTTGCCGAACCATTCAATACACACTTGGGATGAGTTGGCAGCCAAGTTCATTGCTATGTTTTTCTCTCTCAGGAATATGGCTACACTTCGAGATGAGATCTTGGCATTCAAATAAGATCTGAATGAGCCACTACACAAAATTTGGGAGCGTTATAGAACAATGGTTAAGGAATGTCCCAACTTGTAGTGAATCAACTAGCCGGTGGAAACTTCATGACTATGCCTTATGCGGAGGCGTGTGTCATTCTAGAAGAGATGGCGTAGACATCATTGGCTTGGCAATCCCGGGCCAATGTCCCACAAGGTTATCCGAATATGATCCACATCCACAAAGAGTTGCAAGACCATGGGCAAGCCATTACCGGATTGAGCATAACCATGACTCAACTAGCAAAGGCCCAACTCAATCAAGTGCAAGCTCCTAAGCAAGTTCAAGCTATAGAGGGAGTTAATGTTTTGGTGAACGAGAAGAGGACCAATGGTCCACAAATACAAGCCCTTGTAGATAACTATGTGCAAGATGATGGTAGTTTTGATCAAGATAATTTTTATAATGAGCAAGAGGAGGTAGTGCAATATGTGAAGAATTTTCAAGGGCAAAGAAATAACTTCCAAGGCCCAAACCAACAATAATGGCGACCACACAATAACTGTGGCAATTGGAGATCTAGCAATCAAAGATATTGGCATAATAATAGCAATCAAGAAATTGGAGTGGGACCAACCAAGGAAAGTGGTGAGGCAAAAATCAAGGTGGTTGGGGAAACAATCAACGTAATCGGGGGTCGGGTTTTCAAAGGCCCCCGATGTATCAATAACTGAGCAACCTACCTCATTATCCTTCCCATGGTTTAAGTTCTTAAAACAATGAGATGGGACGTATTGAGAATATGTTCAAGCAAATGATCGAAAGGAATGCCGATTTGGATGCCCAACTTGCCTCACACAACACATCAATCCGCAATCTAGAAGTTCAAATGGGGTAAATCTCTCAAGCTCTAAATTCTCGTCCTAAGGGTGTACTACCAAGTGACACGGTGGTGAACCCAAAGGGTGGTAAAGATATGGGGCATGCTATTGCGGTTATCACAAGAAGTGGAAGAGGCAAAAATGTACCCACCTTAAGTGAAAGGCGGCTTATCGATAAAGACCAAGTGATGCAAGAAGAAGAGATCCAAAACAATGTTGTTCAAGCAAATGAGAAAGTTTGAATTGATATTGATGATAGTGTGGAAGTGAACCCATTTAGGGAACATATCATTGACATACCGGAACCGGTAGTGCAAAAGGCAAAGGCACCATTACCTAAGCCTCCACCTCCATACCCTCAAATACTTGCCAAGCAAAATGGTGAGAATAAATTCAAGAAGTTCATTCAAATGATGAAGAGTCTTTCAATCAATGTGCCATTGGTAGAAGATTTGGAACAAATGCCCGGTTATGCAAAGTTTATGAAAGATTTTGTGACAAAGAAGCGGTCGATTAGTTTTGAGACATTCAAAGTCATTTATCAAGTTAGTGCAAATATTCATTCAATGGCTCCTAAGTTGGAGGATCCCGGTACTTTCACGATTTCTTCTACAATTAGGAGTGATAAGTTTGCTATAGCTCTTTGTGATTTGGGGTAAGTATAAATTTGATGCCATATTTGGTATTCAATACTTTGGGGATTGGGAAACCAAGACCCACTTCTATGAGATTACAAATGGTCGATCGTACCATGAAGTGGCCGTTGGGTGTGATTGAAGATGTTTTGGTCAGGTTTGATAAATCCATTCTTTTGGTGGACTTTGTCATTCTAGATTGTGAAGTTGATTATGAAGTGTCGATCATTCTTGGGAGACCTTTCCTTGCTAAGGGTAAGGCTCTTTGTGATGTAGAAGTCGGAGAACTCAATTTTCGTGTTGGTGAAAAAAAAGTGGTATTCTATATGTGTAAGTCCGTGTGGCAACCAAATAGCAATGAGGTGTGTTCTTTTGTGGACTTAGTGACCGATGTTATTGTTGATGGTACAAGTGCTACTATTAATGTTGGTGATATGCTGGATGCCGTTTTGACCAATATTTTTGATGACGATATGGATGCTTTCATGGAATGCGTGAACTCTTTGAAAGGAATAGGGTCGTACAACTATGCACCCCGAAAATTATCTTTGGATCTTGAAAATAGGAAGACTCCTCCTACAAAGCCTTCTATTGAAGAGCCACCTACTTTGGAGTTGAATCCATTACCTCCACACCTTCGGTATGAATTTCTTGGCCCTTGTTCTACTTCACCAGTTATTCTTTCCTCTTGTTTGACCAGTGTGCATGTTAATTCCATATTGGCGGTGTTACAAAAGAGAAAGAAGACTATCTGGTGGACTTTGGCAGATATTGGGGGTATAAGCTCCACCTTTTGCATGCATAAGATCAAGTTGGAGGATAGTTCTAAATCGTCCATTGAACATTAAAGAAGACTCAATGAGGCTATGCAAGAAGTTGCCAAGAAGGAGATTATCAAGTGGTTGGATGTTGGGGTTGTCTACCTCATGTATGATAGTTCATGGACCTATCTAGTTCATTGTGTCCCAAAGATGGGGGCATGATAGTGGTTAGCAATGATAATAATGAGTAGATTCCTACAAGAACGGTGACTGGTTGGAGGGTTTGTATGGATTATCGCAAGCTCAACAAAGTTACAAGGAAGGATCACTTTCCACTTCCTATCTTAGACAAAATCCTCGATGGATTGGCCTGTCGTGCTTTCTATTGCTTTCTTGATGGGTACTCGGGCTACAACCGAATCCTCACTACTCCGGAAGATCAAGAGAAAACAACATTTACATGTCCCTATAGTACTTTCCGTTTCAATAGGATTCCATTTGGTTTGTGCAATGCGCCGGTGACTTTTCAACGGTGTATGATGGCTATTTTCATGGACATGGTATAGGACTAACTTGAAGTTTTCATGGATGAATTCTCGGTGGCTAGATGTGAAGAAACCAACTTGGTGCTCAATTGGGAGAAATGTCATTTCATGGTTGAGGAAGATATTGTCCTTGGACATAAAATCTCAAGTAATGAAATTGAAGTTGACAAGGCGAAGATTGTGGTGATTTCTAAGCTTCCACCCCCAACTTCAGTGAAGGGTATGCGGAGTTTCCTAGGCCATGCGGGTTTTTACCGGCGTTTTATCAAGGATTTCTCTAAAGTGGTGAACCCATTATGCAAGCTCCTTGAGAAGGATGCCAATTTCAATTTCAATGATGATTACATGAGAGCTTTTGAACTATTAAAGATCAAGTTGACAACTACTCCTATTATTACCGCTCTAAATTGGAGTGTGCCTTTTGAACTCATGTGTGATACAAGTGACGTAGCGGTTGGGGCTATTTTAGAGCAATGTATCAACAAAAAGTTTCATTCGGTCTGCTATGCTAGTAAGACCATGGATAGTGTCCAAGTCAACTATACAGTTACAAAGAAAGATCTCCTTGCTATTGTGTTTGCAATTGAGAAATTTCGTCCATACGTGATGGGTGCCAAAGTTATTGTATACATGGACCATTCGGTGATTCGTTAACTTATAAGAAAAAAGGATTCCAAATCTCGGTTGATGAGATGGGTACTCTTGTTGCAAGAGTTTGATATTGGTATCCAAGATAGGAAAGGTAGTGAAAATCAAGTGGCGGGCCACTTGCCTCGCTTGGAGGAGAAGGGGAGGGCGCATGATGGCCTTAAAATCAATGACTCATTTCCCGATAAGCAACCTTTAGCAATTTCAATGAAAAAGGTGCCATGGTTTGCAGACTTGGCAAATTTTCTTGTGAGTGGCATCATTCCTGGAGAGTTCTCTTCAAACCAAAGGAAGAAGCTCATGTTTATACCATGTTGCCATACCAATTTGTACAAGTAATTTAAAATTTTAAAATATGTGGCTGCACTTCAATTTGTGCGGTCTGTAGTTTTGTTGTTCCGGGCAACCTGATGAAGGAAAGAGCTTATGCGGCCGCACTTAAATTGTACGGACCGTAGAAATCTGAGAGAGGATGCAATAAAGTTTGCATAGTCGATCAGAGGTCTACCTCTTGAGACACAAATATGAGAACCGCACTGATAATTTGGTGGACCGCGGATGCATTCTGCGGCCGTAGAAAGGCCTCTGAATTGTCTTCAGAGAAAAGGCTTCCGAGCCTCTGAATTTTATTTGTCAGAAGCACGATTGCACATAAACAATGTGCGGACCGCAATTCCCATTTCCTGTAGCTTGTTATTTCTATAGTAACCTCACTATGTCCACAATGTTCTTCCTTTCCTACATAAGTCTTGAATGTGTTGAATGATAACTTGCAACTAACAATCCTTTTTGCTTTGATACAGATAATGGTTCGATCGTGAGGCCGCGGAGAAACTACAAAAGCCAGAGGTGATTCTTCTAGGGATCGAGGTAGAGGTACCTTGCCCCTTCGCCAGCCCAAATCTATCAGGAAGAAGGATACAATAGGCAGAGGGAGGGGTGCAGACCTCTTCGAGTCTAGCTCTTTTGTCCCATCTAGGGAAGCTTTTGAGGGCAACTCCGTGCCTATTCCGGAGGAATAGGTCGTTGCACAGTCTAGGGCACAACGGCTATTTGAGCCCATGATGAGGCCTCTTCATCTCACAGCACTTTCGAGGGTTCGAAAAGTACTAGACAAACTTTTGCGCCAGTAACTGTTCCAGAGATGGATGCGCAGACTATTCAGAATGTCCTTCATGATGGTAGAGGGGAAGAGGGTACATTCACTGGTATGGAGAGATCAAAGAAGAAGGAGATATGGGAGGACAGATTTGTTAGGTTGGCTTCCTTCACTGACTTTCGAATGTGGTGGCCCACGAGGTCCTTGACCCTTGAGAGACAGTTTCTGTTGAAGGATCTAGAAAAATACAATCCTGTAGTACTGAGATAGTTCAGAGCGAGGAAGGGGTTTGGATGTTGTTCACTGAGAGAGTGGTAGATGCCAAGGAGCATCTTCTCTGCGAGTTCTACGCCAACATTTCTCACATCCATAAGGGGACAAAGGTGACCAAAGTATGCAACCTCAAGGTGAGGTTTGATCAGCACACGCTAAATGCGTACTTGGGCTTTGAGGACTTAGAGCTGAAAGAGTACCTATAGAAGTGTGCTATGAAAGAAGAAATTCGACCGTGTCTTGCGGAGATCTTAGCACCACCAGGCCCACCTCCACTATGGATCACTATTGGGGTTTCCATTCAGGGGAACACACTAAGTTTTGAGGCAAAGGGTTGGCCGACATTTGTGTGTAGCAGACTTGACCCGAGCCAGAATGAGAACATCTTGCCTATTCCCCGTGCAGTTCTGGTGGCTTCGATCATGGCCGAGTACCCAACAAGACCTACCTCTTTCCCAACACTATCACAGAGTACCATACAGATGCAAAGGTAGAGCCAAGAGCATATGATACAAAGGTAAACACGAAGAAGCCGTTTGACTAGTAACCGTTGATAGACCTGACCAACCCAAAGAAGAGAGCTCAGCCTTTTACCACCATAGGCCAGTCTGATGAGCCGACAATGGTAGTTTCTGATACAGCTGACATTCCATTTACATCAACTGACCCTCTTCTAGGGTTGTTGCTATGCCACCCCCACCTTCTTCAAGTCCTACCACAGCCCCCAGGGCATCTCCTGCTCCAGCTCCGAGGTCGATGCCCATGCCTACAGCTCCATTATTTGCTCTGCGAGTCTCCTAGACATTAGCGAGTCTCAACAACTGGATGGAGACAGCTGCTGTAAAGCTATCTGAGAAATCCAGTACTGTTACAGAGGAGGAATCCACACAAGCACCACAAGTTCCCACTAATTTTGAAGAGAATCTGCACAAGGTCCTGGAGAACCAGAAGTTGATCATCGACACTCTGGTACATCATGGGTTAGTTATTGAGGACTTGACCAAGTAGGTGAAGAAGCTGAGGAAGTCCCAAGATAGTAAAAGATCAGTTGATAAGCTTAGGAAGAAGGTGACCCGACTTGCGACAGCTGGGGATTTGCCATTTGACATGTTGCTGGACCTAGACCAGTCCACCCCAGATTTATTTGCGCCATCTGCACCGATTGCACCAGCTGGCCAGTCTGATGAGCCATTCCTTGCTGCCGACACTGCTGAAGCAGTGCGTGCGATGTTTGCTACTTATACCACTCCCAAATATGATGATGATGAGATACAGTTGGTTGACCCAATGGAAAATAGTGTTGTTGGGGACACTGAGATGTCCCTCTCTCTTTTGACTCTTATTTTGTTAAGCATTGACGACAATGCTTACTCTTATTTGGGGGTTCAAGTTTATTTGATTGACACATTTGGATACATTAGGACTGTAATAATTGGATGATTCTATTTCTTTTCTTATTTTCATTTTATCTATCTTTAGTTAGTTATTGTTCATTAGCTTCTTTAATTTTCCACTTTGGTTTTTATTTGGTTAGTAGCTTCTTTTTATGTTAGTAGTTTATTTTTATGTTTTTCGTAGTAGTATATATAATAAACCTTTGGTTTTCTTAATGCCACAGTTCTTTCCAAAGGTAGTTTTGTGTGAACCGGGTGACTCTTCCTGATGGATGGCGTGATAATCTTCTTAAGAGAATGAGTCCGTTTTTTATGTTTAGGTAATAATAATAGTAATAGTAATGAATAAAAGGCCTAATCAAGTCATTCTTGAAAAAACGTTATTCATGCTTCATTTGGTACCAACACACTTAACTACGTGCTTATGGTTTGAATCAATGTTTTTGAAATAAAATAGCTCTAGTTAGTGACTTTGAGACTCTTGGGTTGACTTTGGTAATCATTGAGTGGTTTATTGGACCATAGTGATCTTTAACTTGATTATGGTTGTTGTAGTCTCTCGACTCTATCCTCTTATACTATCTAGTTGTATGAGGGGTGAGGTGATTTTCTGTTGCTAGTCCAAGTAACCGTGCAAATGGTCTAGAACTTTCCCCGTATGTGCTTTAAGGCGCAATCCTAAGTTTTTCGTTTGGAAAATGATTGTAGGCTTTTCTTGGTCCGTTTGAGATTTCTATTGCCAAACAATGGTATTATCCCTAGTCAACCCCCTTTGAGCCTTTCGCCTTTCTCATTTGATAACTATGTTATAAGACTTTATCCATTTTGTCGTGATCCTCTCTTAGCACCCGGACCTTCCTTAACACTCTTGTGAAATACGAGGCTTAAGGCATAAGTTTGGGGGAGAGTTGAGGAATTTGAAAGAGGTATCAAGGCACCAAAAATAAAAAAATAAATTATCTTTATGAAAAGAAAAGGAACAAAAAGAAAATGCAAGAAAGAGAATAAAAAGAAGGGTTGATGGAATCAAAACGAGGTAATTATCCCTAGCGTGAACATCAAGTGAGACAAAGAATGAAATGAATAAGAAAGAGTGATGTCAAGTCTCTCTAACCCCCAAGAAAAAGAGAATGCCTCTAAGAGTTGATAAATTTGAGCCAAGAAGGAGCGCAGCAGGACAAAAGTGTGTCCCGCAGAAGAAAGCGCGAACCACAGAATTCTCTCTGCAGCCATAGATCTGGTGTTGAAGCTCAGAAGTTGATTGAAGAAAAGCGCAGACCGCACACAACTTGTGCGGCCGCAAAACATGGTCTCACTGACAAGAATTCAAAAAGTTCAGAGAGTGTGCAAAACAACCAAGAATGAATCCTTGCCAAAAGTGCAGACCGCACATGGAATTGTGCGGCCCCAGAAGCTGAAGTGCAGCCACATATTAAATTGTGCGGCTACAAAATCCCTCAACCTACAAACTCGAGCAAAGTACGGACTGCACATGGAATTGTACCGTCGCAGAACCTTCCGGAGGGCATTTTTGTCAGCAAATTTTGGGCCACTATAAATAGACGAGAATCACATTTTTAAGTCAAGTTTGGTAATTTTTTGAGTTGTAGCCATTGTAGTTTACCACTTTTGGTAATTTATGACCAATTTGGGTTAAAACACATTAGTTTATTATTTTAATTTTGTATTATGGATTTAATTAGTGTTTTTTATTTATTTTCTTCCATTTTTACTATGAGTAGCTAGATATTTTCTCGGGTTGTGACCCAACCCTAGTATGTAAACCTTATGGGTAATTAATCTAATATTTGTTTATGATTGGGTGTTTGTTATTTAGCCTTGTTCATGCTTTAATTTTAGAATTAATGGTTGCAAATAATAACTCATGCTTTTTTGACTTGGTCTTTACTTGAGAAAGAGAGACCTAGTCTAGGAAAACTTGGCTAACAAGAAATTTGACTAGTTAAGGTTTTGACTATCCTAATTAAAGGGTTTGAACTGGAGATAGGGAAAACACCAACTTGAGCTCATATCAACTATTTGGCTTGATACCCATTTGGGCTTGAGAAAGTCAAATTTGGCAAAATCACTCTATGGCCGAGAGGTATTGAGTAGGTAACTTAGAGTTGAGAGCTATTAATAACGGCTATCACTTAAACAGGTGTTAAAATAATTAACCCATTAGGATGAAACCTAGGTGAAGGTTACATCCTTGGGCCATTTACCTATTTGAAAACAACAAAAAATAATTAATCAATCTCTAGTTTTATTTCTCTAGTTAATCATTGTTAGTATAGATTGTAGAAGTAATTTGAAAAACCATCTTTTTTGGAAGCATATTTAAGCTATTTCTTCTACACTCATCAAGTGTACACTCTAACACCCATATTTAGCTCTCTGAGAAAATCGATCCCGACACATAGTTAGGTAATATTCTTCCAATGACCTCTTTCACTCATTGTTGAGTGTAGATTGGGAGTGGACCAGTGCGCTAATGGAGCACAGGTCTTTTGGCTCGTTTGGGTGGCACATTTGATACTTGATAAGGTGGAGGACTCTCGAGGAGGTTATAATGGATTCAAGATTCATATGTCGCATTTGAGGAATTTCGGGAATTGTAAAAGGCTAATATCTGAGATTGCATTGGATGGTGTTGGGACCTGTGGAATTTCTATATCACTATAGATTCTACATTTCAGCATTAGAGAGGTTAAGAAAACAACATCAAATTCACAGAAGGTCTCCTCATTGTGGGTATCTCGGTTGTGGTACTTTGGGGCACTTAAGAGGGAATACAACGGCTTATGGGCTTCAGGGCAACGTGGTTTCATGCTACGATCTCTTGTAGTGAGCTTTGGGTTAAGAATTGTAGTCTACTAGCAAGGAGTAATGTTAACTTGAAGGCAATTCGAATGGAAGTTGAAGAAATAGGACAACTTAGTGGTAGATTGGTCCACGATGGTAATGGGTATAAACGGTTCTTTCGGTTCTTATGATATGGTAAGTCTCTACATTTGTTTTGTGGCAATACTGGCTTGGCGAACTGCGTTACTTGGTTGGGTTCGAGGAATTTCCTTCTGATGGCTTGGTTATGTACAAATAGGTCTCGTAGAGTTCTCGATGATTTCTACGACGGCTTGGGTGGATATTTTATATAAGCATAGGGAGTTTGTTGTGCGTTGTGATTTTCTCCTGAATAGGATCAGATGGAAGGTTTCTAGCTGATCGAATATGTAATCTTCTTATGACTCAGGTTCAATAATGCGGTTCTCATGTTTTCATATGATGGCATAATAGATGTGGTGTGTCGTGTGGGATTGAGATTTGCATGTGCAATGTCGCGGTTCAGTTTTGAAGGGAAGGTCATGAATTCTTAAACAACATGGACGGTTCCAGATATTTAGATGAACTCTAGTACTACTTGGTATTACCTAAGAAGGGCGCACATTTCAGAAGTCGCACTGTGTTTTGACTTACGGATACTTCATTGGTATTCCTGGTCGGTCGATTGCGGATGTTCAAATTTTTCTTTGTGGCACGGAAGAATTTTGGAAGTATTTCTTGTTGAATGATTGTATATGAAGTATGTGTCAGTCACTTGAGTGGTCGAGTTGGGATTGGATACGGTGATTCTGGTATTCTAAGGATTTGGAGACTAGGAGTTCTTAGAGGCAAATTGTTCCTTGGTTGCAGACTGTGAAGGTATGGCCAAAGTTAGATAGCTAAGAGTATGTGTTATGGTTAGGTCAATATGGACTTTTGGAGGGTTATTTATCTATCTATGGATGACCGGAGTTGATTTGGGGGGCCATTGGTAGGCCCAATAAGGATGTATATTCTACATCGGGTCGGATTTGTTGACTCAGCACTATTATTATTGGGGGGTGTCATTTAGTTGGAGTTGAGCTTGTTCATGTTCTGATATGTTTTATGTGTTACTCTTCTATGCTATAATGGGTTGTGATCTGTTGGTTATTCACACACTAGATGTGTTTCTGTTTGGACCCTATGGCAAATATTCGAGCGATATGATTATTGGGGTGCTGAATGGCTGATTACGCCTTGGTTATGGTATTTCCTGTTGATGGTATGTTGTGTCCATAGTTATGATCGTGCACTTCGTATGGTTTATTTTGACTTGCATATGGTTGTTGATTTTGAGTATTGTGGCTCGAGGTATTACACATGGACCGACGTTTGAATGGGGTCACACATTGCAGCGGCGTTATGTTAATATATGATCTTTTGTGTTAGATTCGCGTGTCTTAGTTCTACTGTGTGATGGGTTCATAGCATTGCGTTTGTGGTGGTACTGTTGAGCCTATGAGATGGATCTCTCATTTGATTCAATTTATGTTTTGGGTGCATTTGAGTTGTTGCTTATCGGTGCACAGATTTGGACGATTTGTGGCTTAGGTAGTATTGGTGTGGCATGTCAGTAGGACAGCTTGTATTGGGTGAGATGAGGTCATTGGACCTGGAATGAGTGCTATCGAATTTGATTACGGTACGTCTGGGAGAATAATATCGAAAGTCAGCTTATAATTTAGCATTAGTTCTTATCGGGCGAGAGAGCTCCATAACTTGTTGATTTGATGAATTGTTATGAGTTTATGTGTGTTTCATTCATCATTGGCAGTGTACGAAGATTTAGAACAAGTTTTTTATTTGATATGAGGTTTATTGCCAGTATCGGGTTTGTTTTTGGGCAGCTATCGTGGTCAGAAGCTATTGATATAAGTATCTGAGTTATGTGGTATATCATGTGATTAAATATTGGTTATGGTTATGGCTTGGTACAGTCTGTTCAGACTTATATAGTGTATAAATATGAGAGTCGAGTCTTGTAATGGATTCCGGATGTTGGAGATTTGATTCCAAGTTTTATGGGCTAAGGTTGAAGACTAGATCTTCAATGGGGTTGTGTTGTTAGGCTTATGTGGATTGGGGTGACGTGAGATCACCCACGGTTATGTGCATGGTGAGTTTACACAGTGATTTGATGGCTTTGGAACAATTCTCAGCATGTTCGAGGACGAACGTATGTTTAAGTAGGGAGAATATAATGAATCAACTGGTTGTTTTGAGCATTTTCATTCTGTTCAGCTGTTTGAAGTCTTGAGTAGCTTCAAATGAAGTATTATGACTTGTGTGTAGCGTCGGTTTCGGTTTTCGGGTGATTCAGAATTAGTTTGGAAGAATGCTTTTTATGTTTGAATAAGTTGAAAGAGTTCACCAAGTTTGACTTTTGTATATTTGATCTCGGATCAGAGTTTTGATGGTTCTGTTAGGTCTGGATAGTAATTTTGGACTTGGGTGTATGCCCAAATTTGTATTTGGATGTTTCTAGAAGGTTTCGACACTAATTGACGAAAGTTAAAAATTTGAAGGTTTGGAATGTTCATAAATTTGACCGAGAGTTGACTTTGATGATATCAGGTTCAATTGTTGTTCCAAGAGTTGGAATAGGTTTGTTAGGTCATTTGGAACTTGTATGCAAAATTTGGGTTCATTCCGAATTGGTTAGGCTTGAATCGGATGCTTGGTTTGAAGTTTGAAGTTTATGAACTTATGAGATTGATCTTGATTTCGTAGTTTGGATGTTGTTATGTGTGAGTTCAGCCCTCGAATAGGTCCATGTTATATTTTGAGGCTTGTTGGTATATTCAGACGGGGTTCAGAGGGACTCGAGTGAGTTTCAGACTATTTTTAGGCCATTTGCAACTGCTGGTTTTTGGCTACAGGCGTGTACATCGCGATCGCGGAGAATTGGTCGCGATCGTGAAGAGTAAAATGGAAAAATTAGACCAGTGAATCTCGTTTGCAGAGAAAGCTTCCCGTTCACGAAGAAGAAATTCTGATGTCACTGAGCTGACTTTGGAAGCTTATATCTTGCAATCTATGAGTAAAATTAAACCATTTGTCATTTGGAGTTTTGTACAAAAGAGTTATGGTTATTCTACTACAGGCTGTCTGGAAAGAGTTTAGGAAGGTAATGAAATTTGTTCATCGCGATCGCGGGAAAATGGACGCAATCGCGAAGGGTAAAAATTGTGCAAGAAAATTTTGGAATCGCGATCTCGAGGTTCGTGACCTCGATGGCGAAGAAGAACCATTGACAGTGCATTAAAACATCAAATTTCTGGATTTTGAGTTCATTTTATCATATTTTGAGCTAAGGAGCTCAGATTTGGGCAAATGTTGAGGCGATTTGCACCACATGGATTTGGGTAAGTATTTTCTACTCAATTTTGATTATATTTCATGAATCTATCTTCGATTTTGGCATTTGGATTATGAATTTTAAAGAGAAATTGCAGGTTTTTGTCTCAACTTTCCTAATATGAATTTTTGAGTTTTGAACATCGAGTCGGAGTCGGATTTAAGTGAAATTAGTATGATTGGACTCGTAATTGAATGAGTTGTCAGATTTTGTGAGTTTTATTAGTCTGAGGTACAAGCTCGGGCTTGACCTTTGGTTGACTTTGAGTAAATATGTAAAGACACGACCTTTATCATTTGGAATTGTTTCCTTAGGCATTATTTGATGTTTTTGAGTTGCTTTTGGCTAGTTTCGAGTTGTTCGGAGGTTGATACGCACGAGATGGCATTTCTAGAGTATTGTTTGGCATGTTGAGTATTGGATTTGGCTTGTTCGAGGTAAGTTACATATCTAAACTTGGATTTGAGGGTACTTAACCCTGGGATTTATGTTATAAGAGAAGTATTGGGGTGACGCACATGCTAGGTGACGAGCGTGTGGGTGTGCACCGGGGTAATCATGATTCAAGCTAACTATTAGACTATAACTGAACTTGTTTTGCTGTTATATCTTATTCGATCCGTGTAATTAATACTCGTTAGAGTAATTGAGTTGTGATTCATGTTAGAAATCATATTTAGACTATGTGCTTATTCGGTAAGACCTAATGAGGTTATTTCTGTTGTTTTGAGTTATCTTCTCTAACTGTAATTATATACTCAGTGATGATTCTTCATTTGCATATCATATCTCAGTCTCTGTTTATTATTCATTGTTACATCGCATGTTACCATTTTTTGGGCTGAGTGCTACGAGATTGTGTGCCCTTGAGATTTGAGAGATTGATGATTGGGGTGGGCCTGAGAGCCGTGTTGTGAGTGTTATTGTGGATTTGACTACACGTCGCAGTAGGCCATATTGACTTTATTACTATTGTTATTATTATTATTATTATTATTATTATTATTATTATTATTATTATTATTATTACTACTATTATTATTATTAGTAGTAGTATTATTATTAGTATTATTATTATTATTATTATGGATCAGGTTGCATGCCGCAGCAGGCCTTATTTGCTTATTTATTATTATGGATTGGGCTGCACACTGCAGCAGGCCTTATAGGCTTTTGATTAGCGTTGGGGCAGGATCCGCCCCTCCGGAGTCTAACAACCAATAGTGAGCGTAGGCACAGTAATATATATACACGTGCTTTGGTGAGGGGCTTCTGAGCATCCCACCAGTATAGTGCTGAGTGATTTTGTGTGTGTGATGAAGTGGGCAATTGAGACAGACAGTTTGAGTATGTTGAGGGTGAGAGTACCTGGAAATATCACCGTGAAATCATTCATTCGACATGCATACTTGGCATGTAGGCATAGAGTTGCATTTTTCTCATGCTAGACGGTATTGTGGCATTCATGATTTGACATGTACACTTGATATGTAGGCATTAAGATGTATATTCCTCATGCTAGATGGTATTGTGATATTCATGATTTTACATGTAGGCATGGAGATGTATTGTCACGACCCAAAATCCCACCACAGCCGTCGTGATGGCACCTAGTCTCTAAGACTAGGTAAGCCGATTTCTATTACATTTTTTAAGCCATTTGTTTTTTTATTTATTAAAATCTAACAGTGAAAATAATTACAATACACAACCTCCCAAGACTGGTAGTACTGAGTCACGAACTCTACTGAATACGTGGAATGATCAGGAGGACCGAATATACAATACTGTTTGATTACAAATTAACAGTACAATGAAATGAAAGACTCCAAGGGACTGCGACGACCAAGCAGCTCTACCTTGAATCCTTACAATCCCACTTAACTATGCTCAAGTCTGTTATCTTCAATACCTGGCTCTGCACAAAAATGTGCAGAAGTGTAGAGTGAGCACACCACAGCGGTGCCCAGTAAGTATCAAGACTAACCTCAATGGAGTAGAGACGAGGTACAGTCAAGACACTCACTAGTCTAATAACCTGTGCAATATAATATACAAAATAATA
>AWOL01S0003962.1:73810-116696 GCA_000715115.1 Nicotiana otophora | reverse complement strand
CTTCAAATAAATATATTTCACATAGTTCTTCCAGATAACTCTCTTTCAAATATAATTTTCTCAAATAATTATTTTTCAAATATAATTCATTCAATAAATCTTTCCAAATATAATTTTCTCAAATAAATATCTTTCAAAATACAATTATTTTATATAATACTTTATAAGTAAAAATCCTTCCAAATAAATATTTTGAATATAATTCTTTCAATTAAAAAGTCACCATGTGGCATCTCATTTCAAAATCATCAAAATACGGGTCTCAACCCGTTTTCATATTTTTCGTAAATACGGGTCTCAGCCCATTTTTATATTTCCACGGCACCTCGTGCCCATAATTAAATCATCATATTTGCCTAGCACCTCGTGCCCTCATTTCATATCACAACTGCACGGACAATTCACGTGCCACATATCAATGTCATTTCATCACAGCACCTCGTGCCCACATTTTATATCACAAATGCACGGACAATTCACGTGTGGATATCCTCATTTCATATCACAATTCACAGCACCTCGTGCCCACATTTCTTTTTATAAACCGCCTGGAAATAGCCACAGGCTCCCAATTTCAACATAAATCAGATTATTATCAATTTACTAACAACAAGACAAATTGCACAAGGTATAAAAATAAACACAAGAAATTCACAACATCACATGAAAATTGTCAACACCGCAACCCCACATCATCACATATCGTCCCTGACAATAGCCACCCTTATCGCTCCTATTGCCACCCTTATCGCTCCTATAGCCACCCTTATCGCTCCGCCCATACAATACCAATATCTACCCTTATCGCTCCTATTACCACCCTTATCGCTCCTATTACCACCCTTATCGCTCCTATAGCCACCCTTATCGCTCCGCCCAGACAATATCAATAGCCAATAAATACAACAATGAAATGCCACCCTTACAACAATATAATATCAACGGTGAAATGCCACCCTTATCTCCCCAAAATAACAACTCACACAACACAACAATTTACATAGGGAAATTATCACAACAACATAACAAAATCAATTCATATCACAATTTGCCCATTGGCCATAACCAAATTTCAAAGCTACAACCAAGTCAATTAATTTCACAGCAAATAGCCAAATGCTCCACACAATGTGTACAACAACCAAAACAATCAATAGAGATAGAAATTACTCAACATAAGCAAAGTCTTCATAAAAGATTAAATTTTTAATAATTATATAAACACCTCTTCTTAAGCTCATTTAATTAATTATTTGCAGAGGGAAAAATCCAAAATTAAATTAAATTTCAATAATTATCAAGCCAGCAAATTCACGAAATTTCATAAATAATCAAATAACAATCACATCACATTGTCATATAATAACATAGTCAACAACAAGGGTTTAGGCACGACAAGTAGATAATTAAATATATGCCAATAATTATCCAATTTACTACACAATATGCTCAAGACTTTAACTCAACAAAATTTTCACATATAAACCAAGTACGTACTCGTCACCTCGCGTACATGGTTTTAAATTACCCAAGTTGCACATAAGACTCAATGCCTAAGCGAAATTTTCCCCACTCGAGGTTAAGCAAGACACTTACCTTTTTGAAGTTAGGTCGATATTCCAAAATAGCCTTCTTGCTTGAATTGGCCTGCGGACAGCTCAAATCTATCCAAATTAATTGTATAACTTCATTAAAATTCATCGAAAACAATTTCGGATAATAATACGTCGACTTAAAATTTTATTCCAAAAAGTCAACAAAAGTCAATGCGGGGCCCGCCCCTCGAAACCCGACAACATTTTCATGAAATCCGAACACTCATTCCGATACGAGTTCAACCATACCCATTTTATCGAATTCCAATAACAACTCGACCTCCAAATCTTAATTTTTCGTTTTCAAATCCATAAGTTCAAACCCCCGATTTACACCTCAAAAACATGTAATCTAATCGGATTATTCGATGATAATTCAATATTATAGAGTACAAATGATCATAAGGGACTTACCTCAAGTTTTCCCGTGAAAACCTTGCTCAACAATCGCCCAACCCGAGCTTGAAATGCCCAAAAATGGCAAAAGCTCGGAACCCCTCTGTTTTTGTATTGCCCAGGGGTTTTCGCATCCGCGGTGATTTTTTCGCACCTGCGGTAACTATTTGGCACCCGCAGCTTTCGCATCTGCGGCAAATTTTTCGCACCCGCGGCAAATTTTTCGCACTCGCGGCCTTCGCATCCGCGGCAAATTTTTCGCACCCGAAATCAAAATCTATGAACTTTGAACTTTCAAATTCTTTATCTTGTGCCGAAACACATCAAATCAATTCGGAATGACTTCACATTTTGCACACAAGTCATAAATGACATAACGGACCTATTCAAATTTCCAGAATCGGATTCCGACCTCGCTATCAAAAGTCAACCCCCGGTCAAACTTCCCAAAAATTCAACTGTCANGACTTAAAATTTTATTCCAAAAAGTCAACAAAAGTCAATGCGGGGCCCGCCCCTCGAAACCCGACAACATTTTCATGAAATCCGAACACTCATTCCGATACGAGTTCAACCATACCCATTTTATCGAATTCCAATAACAACTCGACCTCCAAATCTTAATTTTTCGTTTTCAAATCCATAAGTTCAAAC
Organism: Nicotiana otophora; assembly: GCA_000715115.1. NCBI lineage: Eukaryota > Viridiplantae > Streptophyta > Magnoliopsida > Solanales > Solanaceae > Nicotiana > Nicotiana otophora. The sequence continues at coordinate 114,051 of AWOL01S0003962.1, read as the reverse complement.
CCCCGATTTACACCTCAAAAACATGTAATCTAATCGGATTATTCGATGATAATTCAATATTATAGAGTACAAATGATCATAAGGGACTTACCTCAAGTTTTCCCGTGAAAACCTTGCTCAACAATCGCCCAACCCGAGCTTGAAATGCCCAAAAATGGCAAAAGCTCGGAACCCCTCTGTTTTTGTATTGCCCAGGGGTTTTCGCATCCGCGGTGATTTTTTCGCACCTGCGGTAACTATTTGGCACCCGCAGCTTTCGCATCCGCGGCAAATTTTTCGCACCCGCGGCTTTCGCATCTGCGGCAAATTTTTCGCACCCGCGGCAAATTTTTCGCACTCGCGGCCTTCGCATCCGCGGCAAATTTTTCGCACCCGAAATCAAAATCTATGAACTTTGAACTTTCAAATTCTTTATCTTGTGCCGAAACACATCAAATCAATTCGGAATGACTTCACATTTTGCACACAAGTCATAAATGACATAACGGACCTATTCAAATTTCCAGAATCGGATTCCGACCTCGCTATCAAAAGTCAACCCCCGGTCAAACTTCCCAAAAATTCAACTGTCAGCATTTCAAGCTTAATTCCACTACAGACCTCCAAATAATTTTTCCGACACGCTCCTAAGTCCAAAATCACCATACGGAGCTATTGACATGATCAAAATTTCATTCCAGAGTTGTTTTCTCAAAAGTTAACTCTCCGGTCAACTCTTTCCATTTAAGCTTCAAATTAAGGATTGTTCGTTTAATTTAATTCTGAATCTTTGTAAATCAAACTTGACCACACCCGCAAATCATAATACATATTGCGAAGCTACTTGAGACTTTAAGTCATTGAACGGGGCGTAAATTCTTAAAACGACAAGTCGGGTCGTTACATTCTCCACCTCTTGAACAAACGTTCGTCCTCGAACGTGCTAAGAATCTTTCTGAGGACATTAAATTACTGAGTATATTCTTGCACATATACTTGTGGGTGATTCTACATTCCCGCAATTTAACACGGGTCCGAAAATACCATCTCAATTGAGATTATTTTTTTTCTCCATTCTTATAAACTTTAGAGCAAAAATCTCTAACTCTCCATTCATTTCCAAAATACCTGATTTTCACTTCGACGCACGGTATTAGTCTCAACTGACTATAGCAACTCATGCCTATGCACACATCAACTTTTCTAGGTGTATTTCATTCTTCCCCGCTTAGGATCATTCACCCTCAAACATACAACATAACCTATCTCTTCTTTTGCAAATCGCTATCCCACAAATTTTACTAACTGCCAAAAGTTTACTAGTGAGTGTCTTGATTGTACCTCGTCTATACTCCATTGAGGTTAGTCTTGATACTTACTAGGCACCGATGTGGTGTGCTCACTCTACACTTCTGCACATTTTTGTGCAGAGCCAGGTATTGAAGATAACGGACTTGAGCAGAGTTAAAGCGAGATTGTAAGGATTCAAGGTAGAGCTGCTTGGTCGTCGCAGTCCCTTGGAGTCTTTTCATTTCATTGTACTGTTAATTTGTAATCAAACAGTATTGTATATTCGGTCCTCGTGATCATTCCACGTATTTAGTAGAGTTCATGACTCAGTACTACCAGTCTTGGGAGGTTGTGTATTGTAATTATTTCCGTTGTAAGATTTTAATAAATAACAAAAATGGCTTCAAAAATGTAATAGAAATCGGCTTAGCCATCACGACGCCTGTGGTGGGATTTTGGTCGTGTCAAGTAGATAATTAAATATATGCCAACAATTATCGAATTTACTACACAATATGCTCAAGACTTTAACTCAATAAAATTTGCACATATAAACCAAGTACGTATTCATCACCTCGCGTACATGGTTTTCAATTACCCAAGTTGCACATAAGACTCAATCCCCAAGGGGAATTTTTCCCACTCGAGGTTAAGAAAGACACTTACCTTTTTGAAGTTAGGCCGATATTCCAAAATAGCCTTCTTGCGTGAATTGGCCTCCGGACAGCTCAAATCTATCCAAATTAATTTGTATAACTTCATTAAAATTCATCGAAAACAATTCCGGATAATAATACGTCGACTTAAAATTTTATTCCAAAAAGTCAACTCTCCGGTCAACTCTTTCCATTTAAGCTTCAAATTAAGGATTGTTCGTTTAATTTAATTCCGAATATTTAGTAAATCAAACTCGACCACACCCACAGATCTTAATACATATTGCGAATCTGCTTGAGACCTTAAGTCATTGAACGGGGCGTAAATTCTTAAAATGACAAGTCGGGTCGTTACATGTATATTCCTCATGCTAGACAGTATATGATAACTAATGACTTGACTTGTAGGCATAGAGATGTACTTTCCTCATACTATCTGTTGCACCCTATTTTGCACTAGACAAAACAAGATTCAACTTGTGGTTCCTATGTTGTTGATAAAAGAGAGTCGCCACCTAATATTTGAAGGTATACTTTGTTACTATTTAATTACTAAGTCATGTTCCTCATAGGTCTACAAACCGGTGAGATTATGGGTAAGGGTTCTTGTTATTCTACGGGGAAGGTGTTAGGCACCCCTTAAAATCTACCTGAGATAACTCCATAGGACTTAAACTAATTTTAAGGGATCAGTTATTTGTACTATACTTAATTACTATTAAAGAGAACGGCTTACTGTATATCTAAGGGAGAGTATAAAAAAGGATGTGAGAATTAAGAGGAGTGTGAATTTATGAAGGAGTTTAAAGATATGTTGAAAGAGTGTTGAAATATGTATGTAATATGGTCTATATTTTATAAAACTTGTGAAAAGAGGTTAAGTTATGAAAATAGTTGACTTAGGGGATAGGTGTTCATGTGATTCTAAAGGATGTTAGTAAAAATGGGCCTAAGATATACCTTGATTTGAAAATTTAAAGAAAGTCATTTTGTTGAAAACTTTCTTTAAGGCGTCGTTCCTCATTGTTTTGCAAAGTTCTGATTTGCCTCGTGATAGTAGAGCATGCGATCCAGTTCTAATTTCCTTTTGAAAATAGCCCGCTATTTTCACTAAGTTCTGGGCTTCAGAAATCTTTTAAGAAAAGGAAAGTGAGCGAGAACATAGTAATGATATGGGCAGATTATAATTAGCAAAACGAGGATCAATTACTAACTAATTCCCTTTTTTAATCATATGTTATTTAAGCCTTGCCTATGTTGTGTATGACTTAAAGTATAAAGTAAAGCATATAATCCAATATATATGAGCGTTATATACATGTAAGGTAGAATAATAATAAGGCATAACAAATGGGACAAGGCGGTAAATTAACTAGCGAAGCAGTAGACAAATAATAAAGAGGTTAAGGGAAAGACGAATGGACTCTGCAATTGGGCCTCAAGAAGGCAGGCCTAGCAGTAGAGAGATGCGGCTACAATTGATTTTGGACTTTTCAGGAAATGTGACAAGGCTGGGATTGGGCCTGAGTCCCTTAGGAACTCAGCCGACCCAAATAGGTGTACATGTCCAAAAGAAAAGGAAAAATCATTAGACACATGCTCCATATGTTCAGCATATTTAACCATGTATGAAACATATATAAACAGAGGACTGGAACCAAATATATATTAAAACATCAATAGTCCAATGCTATGAGAAATTACTAATGTGGTAGTTATACATGGCAAATAATTTACATTAAAAACTTTTCATTGTTATTAAACACTAAACCCCTAAGTGTAACACCCCGAAAAATTTCGAAGAGTTTTAAGACCATTAAGAAAATTAGCGGGGTGCTAATTATATTAATTCGGGTATGAACAAAACTGATAAATTGAATGATATCAATTCATCATGATAATATATGTATGAGGTGTATTAATAATGGTTTATGATCTAAGAAGATCCCTAAGGCTAAGTCAAGTTGAAAATTATATGATGGGATAACGTTTCAAGTGAGTTCGTACAAGACCTAACTTCAAACGATCATACCTATCCGGATATGAAGTGTTATATGGTGTATAACCTATCAAAAGAAAGGTCTATGTATATAGTTTCTATTGTTTCAAACCGTTTCTCATTTATAGATTCCTACAAGAAGTTATGGCCTTTTTACTAAAGGGTGGCAGAACAACTACGCGAGTCTTGCGTAACCTACGCACCATTGCGTAGGCAAATCCAGCAGCTTCAAGGGTCATTTTAAGGAGCTGAAAACGTGGGTTTAGAGAGAGAATGTGTTAGTTCTTCATCTTGGAATGGATTTCTAAAGAGAAGGAGGAGCTCTTACACCTTGGATACACTTCAAGGTAAGTTATATTGGTACAAGGATGATTATATAACATCATTTAGTGATAACACTAGCATTATTATGGATCAAATCCATAGGAAATGGGTTGAATCTTCAAGAACACCAAAAAGAGGAAAAGTTAGATTCTTCCACCAAGAGGTAATCCCTTCACTTGAGCTTCATATATATGTCATATTGGAGTATGGGTAGCATGTTTATGAGTTTTGTTTGAAATTGTAATGGGATATTGTATGAACCCTAAGCGAGGGTCTTGAAAATGATATTTTGGGCAAAGAAAGCGATGAATAGTGATGAATTGATAGAAAAGGAATTATTTTGAGTTTCTAATGATTCCAATAGACTTGATAACTTAATTGATAAGCGAATTGAATAGGGAATCACCATTTGGAGAAGATACAATACTAGTTCTTGAAATGGGTGTTCTTGAACATAATGTTTTGTTGGAGAAGACAATGAATAGTGATTTAATGATGTTGGGTAATTAATATATTATTATTAATAACTCCAAATGAGTATTAAATAATAAAAATGGAATTGAATAGGCTAATGGGTGAGCCCATTGGATAATTTGTGATGGTTGAAGGATTGTTGCCGAATTGTAAAAACCTACATAGATATTTATGAATCTTTTCGTATTTATTTTGATGTAGTTGGGATATCTAATGGTAGGTATTGAATTATGGGTGATATTTGGACATTTTAATCAATTGTAGCATTGTAGTATTTTCGGAGCTTGAAGGTTGAGGTAAGTAACACTTCTAAACTTGGTTCTGAGGGCATGAATCTCCGAATTTGGTATTATATAAGTTGCTTGGAGTTGATGCACACGATAGTTATCGAGTGTGTGGACGTGCACCATAGAAATTGTGATGTGAATAAATTCTGTGGAGTTGAAAAAAAAATTAAATAATCATGCTATTATCCGTGTATCCTCCACGTGTTAGAGAAATTTAGCTGAGGCTTCTATTAAAGATCATATTTAGCCTACGTGCCGATATTTTGGGACCCATGGGGTCGAGTTGTTATTGAATTGATTGTTTTAAATTGTAATTCCATACTCAGTCATCTTCATTCATTACATATCATATCTCAGTCTATGTTGTTATTTATTGATACATCATATTATCATTTTGGGCTGATTTTCATGATATTTTGAGCCCAAGAGACTGGAGAGATTGATGACTGAGTGAGGCTGAGGGCCTAATTGATAGGATATTTATGGGATTGAGTTGCGCGCCACAGCAGGCCATATTGGTTTTATATATATTATTATTATATGGATCGGGACTGCCCGCCAGCAGCAGACCTTATAGGCTTTATTATTATTATGGGATCGGACTGCACGTTGTTGTAGGCCATATCGGCGTTATATAGCGCTTGGGTTGAAGGAGCACCTCCGGAGTCTACACACACTCCCAGTAAGCGCGGTTGATTTATAGCGCTTGGACTGAAAGAGCCCCTCCGGAGTCTTCACACACCCCCAGTGAGCGCGGTTGATTTATATTGAGGGATGAATATTCCCTGGGCATGGACCTTGCCCGAAGCATTTATATTGAGGGATGGATCTTCTCTGGGCATGGATCTTGCCCGAAGCATTTATATTGAGGGATGGAGTTTTCCTGGACATGGATTTTGTCCGAATCATTGATATTCGGGGATGGATTTTCCCCTGGGCTTGGTTGGATTTATACAGTACTGAGTGACTGACTATCAGTTGATGGATATACAGATATATATATTTGAGATGGATCTTCCCTGGGCTGGATTGGCCATATACAGTACTGAGTGATTATGTATTTTAGATTGTGAGCACACTGAGTTTTCACTAGGGTGTATCACATACAGTATGTACATTGACATGTAGATACAAAGATGTCATATTCCTCGTATTGTTCAGAATTGATCTGGTTTATTTATACTGAAAGCAATTATTGAACTTGCAAGCATGTCTACATTTCTGTATTGTTATTATTTATACTGGACTATACCGGTGGAGCTCGTCACTACTTTCAGCCCAGAGGTTAGTCTTGTTACTTATTGAGTTAGTTATACTCATACTACACTCTGCACCTCGTGTGCAGATTCAGGTTCTCCCGGATACGGCGGCTGCTAGATTTCGAAGTTAATTCTATTGGGGACTATCAAGGTATCTGCTTGACGTTCACAGACTTGATTCTCTTCTTGTTTAATTATTGTATTGTTCTATATTTTCAGACAATGATTTTATAAGTCAGACTTTGTATTCATATTAGATGCTCATGTACTCAGTGACACCGGATTTTGGGGAGTGATTTTTATCTATATTGTGAGAATTTTTCCGTTGAATTTAAATATTATGTTTTCAAACTTAAAAGATTTGGTGGTTTATTAAGATTGTCGACTTGCCTAGTATTGAGATAGACTCCATCACGACATGTGAGATTTTGAGTCGTGAAACTAAGGAACCAAAAGTGTCAATGAATTAAGGGCTAAGGAGGGAGTTCTACTCAAGGTCGATGCCCCCTTTGAATCCCCCGACACTTCAAAGTTTCCAAGGGACTAAAGGCCCAGGGCAATGCTTGTGACGGGAAGAGCATCCCAACCTAGAGTTAACTCCACTCCCAAATACCCCTAACCACTAACGACTTATTATTTCCTACGGGTTTAAGTGCCAATGAGGCCCTTTCAATGTAAACTAAATGTTATAGTATCCCTTTCCACAAAAGTACACTCTCCCTTCTAGCAGAATGACATAGGGCACACAGACTATGGGTGTGTTTGGTATGAAGGAAAATATTTTTCTCCAATTTTTCCATGTTTGGTTGGCTTAAATATTTTGGAACATATTTTCCTCATCAACTCATTTTCCTCCAATTGGAGAAAAATATTTTCTCTAACAAAAGAAGGGAAACTATTTTACAAAACTCTTTTTCAATATTCCCCACCCTATTCCACATCCCCACCAACCCACCCCCATACTCCTACCACACCACACCACACCACCCCCCAACCCCAAATAAAAATATTATTAATAGTACTTTCTTTTCATGTTATAGATAAAATAAATTATTTCAACAAATTAATGAGTATTTTATTTTCATGATATAAAAAAGTATTATTTTTTATTTTAACAAANGTAGCCTAGATCTGAAGCAGCAAGTTACAACCCTGTCTCTTATACACATCTCCTATTCCACATCCCCACCAACCCACCCCCATACTCCTACCACACCACACCACACCACCCCCCAACCCCAAATAAAAATATTATTAATAGTACTTTCTTTTCATGTTATAGATAAAATAAATTATTTCAACAAATTAATGAGTATTTTATTTTCATGATATAAAAAAGTATTATTTTTTATTTTAACAAAAAACGTACTTTCTTTTCATGATGTAGAAAACGTATTTTCTTTCATTTCAATAAAATGATGTAGTAAAAAGTATTTTCTTTCATTTCAACAAAAAAAGGATTTTCTTTTCATGATGTATAAAAAGTATTTTTATTTATTTCAACAAAATGAGTATTTTCTTTTCATGATGTAGAAAACGTATTTTCTTTCATTTCAATAAAATGATGTAGTAAAAAGTATTTTCTTTCATTTCAACAAAAAAAGGATTTTCTTTTCATGATGTATAAAAAGTATTTTTATTTATTTCAACAAAATGAGTATTTTCTTTTCATGATGTAGAAAAAGTATTTTCTTTTATTTCAATAAAATGAGTACTTTATTTTCATGTTGTAGAAAGAGTACTTTATTTTTTAACCTAAAAAGGAGTATTTTTTTGGTTGTGGGGCACAAATTGCAATGTTCTTTTTGCGTAAAAAGGTAAAGCAGGACATTAGTTCCTTTGGATTTGTGTAAATATTTAGAAGAAGAATTAATTTTTTGAAGAAAATAGAGTCCTGAAAACGTTAGGTATTTGAAGGGAGGGGGAGCAAGGAAACTTGGGGACTTGGGGGAAGTGGTGAGGAGAGTAGCATAAAACAATATTTTTCTAAAAAAATATTTTCTACTCTCTAACCAAATACTAGAAAATATTTTTCAGAAAAAGTTTTTCACTCACCAACCAAACAAGGGAAAAATAAATGATAAAACCACTCATTTTTCATGAAAATATTTTCTAGGAAAACATTTTTCTTCATACCAAACACACCCTATATTTGATACCAAATGAACAATCCACATATCAGGTAAACCTAAAGGTCAGATTTCGAGCACATACAGGAGAGAAACATGAATATTATGACATATTGTTAAATGTCTAACACTAGGGAAATACATTCAAAGTGAAGGTAAGGAATATAGAGTTCATATAGACAGCAATACAAATGTTCCTGCCTAATTACAAGTTGACTATCTTAAGTACTGCCCTTAGCACATGCATAGACTGACCGTACTACTTGGGTTTCTTAGAAAGCATAAATGAGGGTTCAAACAAACAATCATACCAAACAACTTCTCAAGCATTATCAGAAGTAGTAGAAAGATGATCAAGGTTCTTAGTAGGATCATAGGTTATAGATTCAACATGGAGTTCCTAAAGATGTTTTGACAGAATCCTTCTCATAACAGCACTAGTCTTAAACAAACCATCATGCTTAGGTAGTATCAAACAAGGACTTATCACATGGATTAAGGATCAGATACAATTTCAGATTAACAATAAGGAGAGGACTGAAGGTAGTTCAAAACAAGAACATAAAATCATGGAGTCAAACATGGAACATGCAATATTCAATTAGTTATATACATATATTTCAAGTGAGGTTGTGATTATATATAGACAGGGGAGCTTTGCATATTAACAGAATCAAGTTGAACATGTCATGATGGGAGAGGGGTAGAAGATAAAGGAAGTTGAACATGTTCAATTGGGTCTTATGTGGCTGACATCTTTCCCTTTGACCTTAGATTGTATAGTGGTTCCGACAGTTTTGGTTGACACAAACCAAATTCTTTTCGGGGGTAATAAAAAAATAAAATAAAAATAAGAATAAAGAAAAGAAAAGGAAAAAGAATCAGTTTCTTCATTTATACAACCAGGAAGTCACACAGAGCAAATAATTCGTTCATTAAAGCTAGCATGTTTCCTAGAATTTGCAGGGACCTCTCGTTGCCGGAGGTAGGCCTGATTCGAAGATATTTGACAATCATTTAGACTTGACACATTTAGATCCGAAGAAATTTGTTTTCATTGATAATTTGGACTAATACAAGTGGAATCAAAGATTACATCATTATTTCATAAAACTGCATGGGCTTGGATAACTTACCCTTGGAAAGTAAAAGAGAGAACTGGGGATAAAGGTACAAAGTGGAAAGAAAGGGAATCAATCAATTCTAATAACCATCCCCTAAGTTGTTTCCCATATCATCCTCTTCTTCTGGCTCCTCTTCCGGATCCTCCTCCGGGTCTTCCTCAAACTCCTCCTCGTCATCGTTAAACTCTAACTCCTCCTTCGGGTCTTCTTCTGGCTCTGTTTTAGACTCTATTTGGATGCACTCCACTACCCGATCATCATCTTCAACAGGTGGCAACATGTGATCAATAGATCCTGGGACTACTTGACGGTGCATTGAAGTGGTCACAAGGTAATGTGGCAGGATCTCAGGATAAATTTGCAATGCAGCCACCGCGTCCTCTAACCAGGCTATGCCCTCTCTGCTTGGCCAGGCTAGCTCTTCTTCCTCATTGATCCAGACGTAATACTCAGGAGTACACCACGACTTTTGACCCATAGGCATTATGACCAGGTCGTTCCCCTCTTCTTGGAGCATTCTTATCCTGGTAATTGCAATCTCTCTGTTGTACTCATCCTCGTATAGTGTTGTCCTTGTACATAGAGGCACGTCTTAGATCATCCCGAACTGTCTGAGGACCCGCAGGGATGAGTATGGCTGAATACCTTCCAGTCCGATCAACTCAATGAAGTATTTCTGAGGAGTCCTCAAGATTGCCCTTCTACCTAACCAGGATAACTTTTAGTTGATCCATTCCCCGCTCAGGTTGGTCAGCGTTTCCCTCCCTCTTCTTACCCATGTGGGGAGACCCAATGTCTCATTCTTTCATTATGGTTGCGGATCATATTACTGATGCCCACGAAGTAGTTGATGGTGACCTCGCGCTGGAAGAAATGTTCAGTAGCCTAGATCTGAAGCAGCAAGTTACAACCTTTAAAGAAATCATACCCTTGTGAACATGAGGATGAAGCCCTCAATATCTCAGCTAACACCATTGGCACCAAAGTAGCTTGAAGATTGCCACGAAAGGTCTCCAGAACCATAGGTAACAAGTTGATGTTGATATGACGGGAAGACCAATAGGCCCAATCGTTCCATTAAGAAAGTGATAGGCTTGAGACTCTCCCACATTATTTGGTCATATTGAAACTCTCCTGAGTACCACTAATAGCTTTCACGATACCCAAATCTATTGAACAGCTGGTCGAGGCTGACCCATCCATCCTCGATATTCTGAGACTCCTATTGTTGGCCAGGACTAAGGCATTCAAGAACTGGTAATCAGGCATAGTAACTAGAAATATTGGATTTCTTCCGTTGAACGACAGCTCCGTGAAACTTGTGACCTCTTCAATGTCAGTACTAACTCATAATCAGCAAATTTGGACACCACCTTAGCCGGATCCCAAAATTCTATCAACGGGCGAGTGAGCACCCTGTCTGCTCGGATATTTAGCAATGTGGTTAATGGCCCCAAGTGCGTCCGAACCTCATCTTCGTGTTCTCGACAAATATTCTTCCACCACTGCTTCAGTTTATGTGATGCTACCATTACCATGCTAATCTCATGGATGTTTCAGTTGATTTTCATTTTTTGAGGTGGGTAAAAGAAAATATTTTTGTAAGTGTTTGCTTCGGATCTTTAAGTGTCTTGTCAAGTTTGTCTGTCTTTCCATTGAAGTCATGTTGTTGGGTGCATGACCCGTTGACATTAAGGTGGCTTTCCTGATTGTGTGCCGGTGCTAAGGATCGACTCACCTATGTTTATGCAGTATGACCTATTTTACTATAGTAGAGTGTTTTCTACTTTTGAGTTGGACTGAAGGTTGCGAGAAGTTTTGTCAGTTAATCTGACAAAGCCATTCTCTGAAACTAAAGAATTTTGAAAAGAAGGTTCGGATGAGTGTAAAACACAACCCTTGCATGCCATTGTGAGTGATAATGTACGGCCAATACTCGATAGGAAGAAATTTGATGACAGTGTATATAAATTTGTAACGGACAGGGGTGTAGCAGCAATAAGTATAAAGAGCAAATAAAGGTGGTAAGCATGTAATTGCAATTTTATCTACAACTAAAGAAATGTACAAAATAAATCTGGATGCCAAATTAGTCTAAGTCTGCTAATGTCAGAATCTAAGTGTGAATCCCCAACAGAGTCACCATGTTGCTACACCCTATTTTGCACTAGACAAAACAAGATTCAACCTGTGGCTACTCTGTTGTTGATAAAAGAGAGTCGTCACCCAATATATGAAGGTATACTAGGGTACATATTTAATTATTAAGTCATGTTCCTCATACGTCTGCAAACCGGTGAGATTATGGGTAAGGGTTCTTGTTCTTCTAAGGGAAGGGTGTTAGGCACCCCTTAAAATCTACCTGAGATAGCTCCATAGGACTTAGACTAATTTTAAGGGATCAATTATTTGTACTATGCTTAATTACTATTAAAGAGTACGGCTTACTGTATATCTAAGGGAGAGTATAAAAAAGGATGTGAGACTTAAGAGGAGTGTGAATTTATGAAGGAGTTTAAAAATATTTTGAAAGAGTGTTGAAATATGTATGTAATATGGTCTATATTTTATAAAACTTGTGAAAAGAGGTTAAGTTATGAAAATAATTGACTTAGGGGATAGGTGTTCATGTAATTCTAAAGGATGTTTGTAAAAGTGGGTCTAAGATATACCTTGATTTGAAGATTTAAAGAAAGATCATTTTGTTGAAAAAGTTCTTTAAGGCGTCGTTCCTCATTTTGTTGCAAAATTCTGATTTGCCTCGTGATAGTAAAGCATGCGATCCAGTTATGATTTCCTTTTGAAAATGGCCCGCTATTTTCACTAAGTTCTGGGCTTCAGAAATCTTTTAAGAAAAGGAAAGTGAGCGAGAACATAGTAATGATATGGGCAGATTATAATTAGCAAAACGAGGATCAATTACTAACTAATTCCCTTTTTTTAATCATATGTTATTTAAGCCTTGCCTATGTTGTGTATGACTTAAAGTATAAAGTAAAGCATATAATCCAATATATATGAGCGTTATATACATGTAAGGTAGAATAGTAAGTAGGCATAACAAATGCGACAAGGCAATAAATTAACTAGCGAAGCAGTAGACAAATAATAACGAGGTTGAGGGACAGAGGACTGGACTCTTAAATTGGTCCTCAAAAAGGCAGGCCCAGCAGTAGAGAGATACGGCTACAGCTGATTTTGGACTTTTCAGGAAATGTAACAAGGCTGGGATTGGGCCTAAATTTCTTAGGAACTCAGCCGGCCCAAATAGGTGTACATGTCCAAAAGAAAAGAAAAAGTCATTAGACACATGCTCCATATATTCAGCATATTTAACCATGTATGAAACATATATAAACAGACGACTGAAATTAAATATATATTAAAACATCGATAGTCTAATGCTATGACAAAATTATACTAATTTGGTAGTTATACATGGAAAATAATTTATATTGAAAACCTTTCACTGTCATTAAATACTAAACCCCTATGGAAAAAAAAGTGTCAATGAATTAAGGGCCAAGGAGGGAGTTCTACTCAAGTTCAATGCCCTCTTTGAATCCCCCGACACTTAAAAGTTCCTAAGGGACTCAAGGCCCAGGACAATGCTTGTGCTGGAGAGATCAGCCCAACCTAAAGTTAAACTCCACTCCCAAATACCCCTAACGACTTATTTTTCCCTACGGGTTTAAGTGCCAGTGAGGCCTTTTCAATGTAAACTAAATGTTATAGTATCCCTTTTTAAAAAAGTATATTCTCCCTTCTAACAGAATAACATAGGGCACACAAACTATATTTGATACTAAATGAACAATGCACATATCAGGAAACCTAAAGGTCAGATTTCGAGCACATACACGAGAGAAACAGGAACATTATGACATACTGTTAAATGTCTAACACTAGGGAAATACATTCAACGTGAAGGCAAGGAATACAAAGTTCATATAGACAGCAATACAGATGTTCCTGCCTAATTGCGAGTTGATTATCTTAAGTAATGCCCTTAGCATATGCATAGACTGACCATGCTACTTGGGTTTCTTAGAAAGCATCAATGAGGGTTCAAACAAACAATCATACCAAACGGCTTCTCAGGCATTATCAGAAATAGTAGAAACATGATCAGGGTTCTTAGTAGGATCATAGGATATAAATTCAACATGGAGTTCCTAAAGATGTTTTGACAGAATACTTCTCATAACAGCACCAGTCTTATACAAACCATTATGCTTAGGTAGTATTAAACAAGGACTTCTCACAAGGTTTAAGAATCAGATTCAATTTCAGATTAACAATAAGGAGAGGACTGAGGGTAGTTCAAAACAAAAACATAAAATCATGGAGTCAAACATGGAACATACATTATTCAGTCAGTTATACACAGACACTTCAAGTGAGGTTGCGATTTCATATAGACAGGGAGTTTTGAAGGTTACAGAATCAAGTTGAACATGTCATGAAGAGAGAGGGGTGGCAGATAAGGGAAGTGTTATACCAAGACAAGTCTAACTCAGATGTATACAGTGGCGGACCCAAGATTTTATACAAGCGGGTTCATTAAATGCGACATTAATAATAGAATCAGCATCAATTATAACAAGCGTGATTTGCTCAATTATATTTTTCTTCTTTTTTATTCACTACAAAAAATTAAAGTCATCAAATTTAAGTTTTTGTTTTCTTTATTCGTTGAGCAAGTTTTTTAAAATAAAAGTATTACAAATTCTATTTAAATTTAATTTTAAAATAAATTTTTCTACTTATTTTAACAAATTTAAAAATTTGCTAACAAATTCTATTTAAATTTAATTTTAAAATAAATTTTTCTACTTATTTTAACAAATTTAAAAATTTGCTAACAAATTCTATTTAAATTTAATTTTAAAATAAATTTTTCTACTTATTTTAACAAATTTAAAAATTTGCTAACAAATTCTATTTAAATTTAATTTTAAAATAAATTTTTCTACTTATTTTAACAAATTTAAAAATTTGCTAACAAATTCTATTTAAATTTAATTTTAAAATAAATTTTTCTACTTATTTTAACAAATTTAAAAATTTGCTAACAAATTCTATTTAAATTTAATTTTAAAATAAATTTTTCTACTTATTTTAACAAATTTAAAAATTTGCTAACAAATTCTATTTAAATTTAATTTTAAAATAAATTTTTCTACTTATTTTAACAAATTTAAAAATTTGCTAACAAATTCTATTTAAATTTAATTTTAAAATAAATTTTTCTACTTATTTTAACAAATTTAAAAATTTGCTAACAAATTCTATTTAAATTTAATTTTAAAATAAATTTTTCTACTTATTTTAACAAATTTAAAAATTTGCTAACAAATTCTATTTAAATTTAATTTTAAAATAAATTTTTCTACTTATTTTAACAAATTTAAAAATTTGCTAACAAATTCTATTTAAATTTAATTTTAAAATAAATTTTTCTACTTATTTTAACAAATTTAAAAATTTGCTAACAAATTCTATTTAAATTTAATTTTAAAATAAATTTTTCTACTTATTTTAACAAATTTAAAAATTTGCTAACAAATTCTATTTAAATTTAATTTTAAAATAAATTTTTCTACTTATTTTAACAAATTTAAAAATTTGCTAACAAATTCTATTTAAATTTAATTTTAAAATAAATTTTTCTACTTATTTTAACAAATTTAAAAATTTGCTAACAAATTCTATTTAAATTTAATTTTAAAATAAATTTTTCTACTTATTTTAACAAATTTAAAAATTTGCTAACAAATTCTATTTAAATTTAATTTTAAAATAAATTTTTCTACTTATTTTAACAAATTTAAAAATTTGCTAACAAATTCTATTTAACATATTAAAAAGTATATTAAACTTTAAAATGAATATATAAATAAATTTAAATATTTTTCTCATTTATAGAAACAATGATGTTATTTACAAATACAAATAATCAAAAAAAGTGTATTAACTAAACTAAATTAATACAATTAATTAAAGAGAGCTATAAGTACCAGAAAAATTTAATACTAGAGCAAGTAAATAATTTTATATTGAAACAATCAACTTAAACTTAAAAGCTATTGATCATTCCAAAAATACAAACATACAAATATAATCAATAATTGTCAGAAATAAGAGTTAAGAGTGCTGCAACGTAGACTCGAACTGTGGACCACCAGGAGATTTTGAACCACTTGACCATTACACCACAAATGTTTGTTGTGTGGGTTCATTAATTAAATAATATCTGTATTCATTCTGTTTTAGATCATAATTACATGTATAAACAGTATACTTTTCCGACAAAGCGGGTTCATTTGAACCCTCTTTGATACATATGGGATTGCCCCTGGGTGTATAGTCTAAATTAGTATCTAGATATGAAGTAATCACGCTCAGCTAAAAATTAGCACTTTTGATTATAACAAGAATGATTGTGTACTACTTTATGGAAGATACCTCATTGATAACTAAATGTAAGCTTTACAAAGTCAGCAATAGCATCAAAAATATTTAACAACATAAAAGCACTACAACAAATAGATTTTGAATTAAACATGTAACTAAAGGTTTTATCTAATCAAGAGAAAATTAAGTTCAGCTTAATAGCAGTTACCAGTTGATTATAGCAAAACATGATCATGACTTGCTCTATGAAGAAGAGGATAACTTAATCTTAACATAGTACATACAGTAGAACTATTGGTATTCATGAAAAACAATTCAACTCAAACAAGACTATTTCATGCAAATGCAACCAATAGTTAGGTATAATCATGAGAATGTCATAGTGACAGCCGAGAAGTTGCCCTCATAGTTAGCAGATACAAATATAGAGAAGGAAAGCATCTAAACACTTAGATTTTTCATGCTACAACTTATGGACTTTCAAATTTATCCCAGTTAGGATTATTAAATTATAAACTCGATCACAAAACAAACAGAACACAGGGAAAACAATGTGCAGAGGTGAAGATCACAGTAGAATCATCAATGAAAGACTATGAAGTTCAGGTAAATATGAGCAGTCATTCAAGGCACATTACAGCGTAAAATGCAGACTGTTTGAACTCAGAAATGAAATTCATCAGAAATAACTCAATCAATCATAAATTAAAGACTCAAGAGGCATGACAAGTGATCACAAGTATAAAATATACTATCATAAATAGAACATAAACATTTCTATACTAGTTACAATCATCATAAATAACTATAGTTCACAGAAGACAACCAGCATATTCATAATATTCAGATAAGATGATTAAAGAGAGAAGTTAGGAATGTACTGACCTTTTCGAGGGCAGCAAATCAAACAAGGATCTCTTTTAGTTGCTTAAGACCCCAAAAGTTTCAAGCTCGAAGCATCGATAGTACTCAGAAATGGAAAAGTAAAACAGTAAGGAACCCTAGGGTTTAGATCTCAGAATTGCTCTTAGAGGATTGTGTATATTGTTTTCAGTGTTAGGTCGTGTGTTGGTAAGAACATTAAAGGCTCTATTTATAGTGCTATTTAAGGCTCTTGGGGTTTCACAGATTCAAAACAATGGTGGAGAGTGATGCATGATAGATGATGATCGCAAGATTGAGTGAAATCGGAAAGAAAACAGAGGGGAAAGCAGGGTCGAGTTTACCTGAGCACGAGGGTGGACCGTTGAAGGCTTTGGACTAGTGGTTAAAACCCTAATGTCCAGAGGTAACTGAGTTTGACTTCTGGACATTGAATCCTCATGATGAACTTCTGAGACGACTCCATGCATGCTCCGATTTGATGGAATACAAAGGAAAATCAGAGATTTGATTTTGCATTCTTGAGTCTAGGGTATCAAGATTTGGGTGTTTTTAATTTGAATGATGAAATAGGAAATAGCCGACTGGATTCGCGGATTTCAGAAGGCAAAAGGTGGTTTCAGTCTTGATTTTCGACTTATGAGAGCAAATCAGATGATTTCTCTTTTGAGCTTAGGGTTTTGGATTTAGGGGTCTTGAGTTTGTGATTGAAAAAGGAAATTTGCAGCAAGATTCATGGTGTAGCAGGGATAGAAGTGATAATTTAGGGTTGATTCAAGTGACCTTGCACTAGTTTGTGCACAGTTTTGGGAGATTAAAGGTTGATGGAGATGAGAGAAAAGAGAGAGGAAAAGGAAAGGAAGGGCGGTTTGTCTCTTAGGAAATGATTAGGGTTTTGGGGGGGAATAGGGTTGGTTTCAGAATTAAGGTTGGGAGATAGAACATGGACTGTTGATCTTTGAGATCAACAGTCCTGATAATTTGATCAATTAGGATATGTTTTAGGGGAATTTTGGTGGCCGTTGGATTAAAAGATTTTGGACGGTGGGGATGAGATCTCTGAGGGCGGGTGTTTAAAATCTAGATAAAATCAAAGATCAAATGTGAACCGTTGATTAGATGATCCAACGGCTCAGATGTGGGTGTGTTTGTTCTGTGAGTGGAAAAGAAGGGTGACATGGCGCGCCGTGATTGGCGCAAAGAGAATGGCTTGGATCGCCAACAGAGAAGAGATGAGGATGTTTGGACTGGGTATATTTCCTTTTGGGCTTGATAATTGGGCCAAAAATAATTTAAAGAATAGCCATTTCACATTTGATTGAGAATTGCAATTGTAGCCCTTTTGTCTTTTAATCCCCTTTTAAACTTAATTTAAATAAACTTAATAATTTTCAATAAAATATGGTAAAATTATAATTATTATATATACTACTAATTGTTTTAATTGAGTATTTTTCAATACTTTGTTTTTCCTAAATTGCAACACTAATTTGGAATTTCACATAATAGTGTAATTAACAAAAAATTAAAGAGTATTTATTAAATGAATTATAGAACCTATGTAATGTATATATAATTATTATTTTAATAATCTTAAAATAGCAAATATATTTTTAATTACATAAGTTTAATACTATGAGATTAATTTATAAACTAATACTTAATTAATTTGTCAAAATAAGTATTTGTTACTAGAAAACACTTTTAAAAATATTTCCTGTAAACTTTTAAGTATAAATAAATTAATTTAAAAGGGGAGTGTCAAAATTGACCGTCAACACTATCTGATAATGAAATGTCTCATCTATTATTGAAAGTTTGGGAAAATCACAGTTTTTCTGATATACTCATATTTTGGTGACTCTGTTGAAAGATTTGGGGTTTACCATTATACCTGAAAAACATGTCTATTTTTTTGTAACTGTGAACGAGCTGAGTATAATATCTTTTGAGTTATTTCTTGTACTGGCTTCATTAGATTATTACGAGTTATTATTTTGCTATTGGTGTTGGACTCTGACCATTTTCTGAGCTCGTCACTACTTTCTACCTAAGGTTAGGTTTGTTACTTATTGAGTACATGAGGTCGGTTATACTCATACAACACTTTTGTACCTTGCGTGCAAATTTTTGAGCTGATGTTGTTGTGTATGGAGGGGGCTAACATTGAAGATTTACCTGTGTTTCAGTTATTGCTGCCTCTTGTTCATGGTAGCTTTAGATTTGTAAACATATTTATGTATATTTCGAACAAAGGATGTATTTATTTCTTACCAATTTTGTAAATTCTAAGTCTTAGAAGCTCATGACTTGTACTACCAGTCCTTGGAAAAAATATATTAAATTCAGTTATTTCACATTTTGACTTTTATCGCTATCTTTAGATTATGTTTACTGTTATTGTCTTACCTAGCGGGTTTGGTAAGGTGTCATCACAACTGGTTGGATTTTTGGGTCGTGATAGGCATCCTCAAGAAAAACATGGTCTACTAATTGGTATTCTCGTTTTAGCTCCTCAATTTGGTCTAAGAGATGTTTTTTCAACTTCACACAACTCATCATTAATTGTTGGGCGTTACACATCAATCTTTGCACTCAAATCTGCATCCAAGTTATGCACAACCAAGTCAAAACTGTCAATTTCATGTACAAGATCAACTCTCCCCTTAGACCAATCATTTACCAACGTTGTTAGAATACAACATCGTTCTGCATATTCCCTTATTCGAGAATATCCATCCCAATACCAACCCTTACTCCCATATTCAAATTCAGATTTTCAAGAGGTCAGGCGATGACACCAAAAATAATCAAAGAGTGATAAAATTGCGAGTAAATAAATATCGAAACATATGAAAATATGCCCAACATCAATAAGCAATAGCCTAGACATAGTCCTAGCATGAATAGTAGCTCACGTAGTCATATAGGTGGAGAAAACACGACATCAAAGAAGCATGATAGCAAAAGAAGGCATATAATAGACTAAGATCTACCCGGATAATGAATAACCACGGTGTACGCACATATGCCTGTCACCTAGCATGTGCGTTACTGTAACGATCCTGCCAGTCATGTTTTAGCATTATAACCCTGTTTCCTCATTTACTACTCAATTTATGCTTTACAGTTGTTCTATGACTTACCGGGTTAGTTGATTCGGGTCCGTAAGGAATTCGGAGTGAAACTAGACACTTAATATCATAATTGGAAATTTAAGTTAGAAAAGTTGACCGGATGTGGACTTAGGTGTAAACGACCTCGGATCTGAATTTTTATGATTTCAATAGCTCCGTATGGTGATTTTTGGCTTAGGAGTGTGTCCAGAAAATGTTTTGGAGGTCCGTAGAGGAATTAGGCTTGAAATGCCGAAAGTTAAATTTTTGGAAAGTTTGACTGGGGGTTGACTTTTTGATATCGGGGTCGAAATCTGATTCTAAAAGTTTTAATAGGTCTGTTATGTCATTTATGACTTGTGTGCAAAATTTGAGGTCAATCGAACGTGATTTGATAGGTTTCGGCATTTTTTGTAGAAATGGAAAGTTTCAAAGTTCATTAGGCTTGAATATATGTGTGATTCATATTTTTAGTGTTGTTGGATGTGATTTGAAGACTCGACTAAGTTTGTATGATGTTTTAGGACTTGCTGGTATATTTGGTTGAGGTCACGAGGGCCTCGGATGGGTTTCGAATAGTTAATAGATCAAAAAGTGGACTAAAATAGCTTTTGCAATTTCCTTCTACTGCAAATTCCTTCTCCCAAAATCGAGCCCAGAATCTCCCAGAATCGAGCCCAGGCTCCGATTGAAGGCAGGGTCGAGGGACATGATCTAGGGTCAGGATCAAAGCCACGATCGAAGGCAGGATCGAAGGCCAGGGTCGAGGGCCATGATCGAGGGCGAGGATCGAGGGTCAGAATCGAGGCCCAGGATCGAGGCCCAGGATTGAGGCCCGGGATTAAGGAACACGATCGAAGGCCCAGGATCGAGGCAGAAATCGAGGGCTGCCAGAATTATAAAGCAAGGGACTTCGTCCCATTCGCCATTTTTGACAAATTGGAGCTTGAGGAGAGGCGAGTTTTGATAGATTTTCAAGGAAAACTTGAGGTAAGTCCCTTGTGATCATTTCTCTTCCATAGTATTGAATTATAATCGAATAATCCGACTAGATTACATGTTTTTGAGGTGTAAATCGGAGTTTTGAACTTAGAAATTTGGAGATAAGATTTGTAGATTTGAGGGTCGAGTTGAGGTCGGATTTTGGTAAAATTGATATGGGTCATGGTTGAATGGACTTTCGGATTTTATAACTTTTGTCGGGTTCCAAGACGTGGGCCCCAGGGGCAATTGTTGAGCTAAATTTTAGATGTTTATGGAAAAATTGTATTTTGATATGGAATTAATTCCAATAAATTTTATTGATTGAAACAATTTAATTGTGACTAGATTCGAGTCATTCGGAGGCCGATGTACGAGGCCAAGGCATAGCAGAGTAAAGAATTTCACATTTTGAAGTAAGTAATAGTTATAAATCTGGTCATGAGGGTATGAAACCCCGAATTTTTGTGTCATGTTATTATTTTAGAGGTGACGCACATGCTAGGTAACGGGAGTGTGGGCGAGCACCGAAGGGATTGGGACTTGGTCCGTCCCGTGAAACTGTAAAGTTGAATAACTTGTTGTTAGCTAGATGCTCTCTTTGTGTTGAAGAAATTTGACTGTAAATCATGTTAAAATCATGCTTAGGATATGTGATAGTACTGTTGGGACCCATAGAGGTCGCGTACTTGTTGAATTATTTGCTAATTATTGTCTTATACTCAGTCATGATTTTACTTGTGCATCATACCTCAATATTTCTTGATATTTGTTAATTCACTATGTTATCTTTGTTTGGGCTGATATTTGTGATTTTCGAGAGCCCGAGAGACTAGAGAGGTTGAGGACTGAGTAAGACCGAGGGCTTGTCGGTGAGGTAAGGATATTATGGCACGTGAGTTATCCGTGCAGGATATTATAGCACGTGAGTTGTCCGTGAAGCATGTGAGTTGTCCGTGCAGATTATGGTGCTTGGGTTGTAGGAGCCCCTCCGGAGTCTGTACAACCCCAGTAATCGTGGGTATCCATTGAGTGTAAGTGCTAAGGGCTGAGAGCCGAGTGTTTGAGCTGTTGTGATGAGTTGAGTGACTGTTACCTTGAGAGGCTGTACTTGCTTTTCATTTGTTGTTGCATTTAGTAACTATTTATCATTGTTGTAAAATTCTTAGAAAGATTCTATATCCGGATTACATGAACATGTATAAAATTGATTTGACTTAAACTGCTGGATTTGAAAGCATGTCTGTTCTTTGCTGGAATTACTGAGGGTGAACTATAATTATGCAGCTCGTCACTATCTTCAGTTCCTTAGTTATTATTGTTACTTTCTAAGTTGGTGGTACTCATACTACACCTTGCACTTTATGTGCAGATCCAGGTACGTTTAGACATAGTGGGTGTTGATTCTCCCGTACAGTTGATCTTCCGAAGATTCAGAGGTAGCTACCATATTTCGCACACCTTGTTTCTCCTTCCCTATGTCCTTGTTACCGTATTTGGTCTTAGACTATTATAGATCGTATTTGTTTCCAGACCTGTATTCATATTAAATGCTCATGTCTCAGTGACACCAGGTTTTGGGGAGAGTTCGTATCAGTATTTGTGGGATTTTGTATTGTATTTAATTATTATATTTTCAAACTTAAAAGAAAGTGTGGTTTATTGATATTATTGGCTTTCCTAGTGTCAAAATAGGCGCCATCACGACAGGTTGGGATTTTGGGTCATGAAAAGTTGGTATCAGAGCCTAGGTTATATAGGTCTCACGAGTCATGAGCAGGTTTAGTAGAGTCTTGCGGATTGGTACGGAGACGTCTGTACTTATCTTCGACAGGCTGTAGAACCCTTTGGAAAATTGCACTTTCTTGTATTCCGTCGTGCGAAATTGTTGATTCCGAAAACTAAATTTCTGTTATTCTATTCTCTCACACATAGTGAGAACACGTACTACCGGATGGGACAGTAAAACACCAGTGCCACCAGTTAGGGCCGTGAGAGGTCGGGGTCGTGGTAGAGGTCGGGGCCGATGTAGAGATTGAGGTGTAGCTCGTACCACAGTTGGACCAGCACCTGTAGTACCACCAGTTGCTCCAGCTCAGGATCAGATTCCAGATATAGTTGAGCCGACAGGACCAGCTCAGGCACCAGCAGTGCCCATTGAGATTCCAGGCCTTCAGGAGACTTTGGCCCAGATATTGACAGTTTGTAATGGTCTTGCTCAGGTGGTTTCGGCTCAGGCCGCACCTACCACTTCTAAGGCTGGGGAAGGTACTCATACCCCTGTTGCCCGTACTCCAGACCAGGTAGTGCATGGACTTCATATACTGGGGGAACTACCAGCCCAGCCGGTTGCAGCTGCTCAGGCCCTGGTAGTTCATGTTATGGAACACGATGAGCAGAGGAGACTTGAGAGATTTGAGAGACTTAGACCTCCACCATTTAGCAGTGCTGAGTCAGAGGATGATCAGGGTTTTCTGGATAAGTATCAACGGATGCTTCGGACAGTAAGTATTCTAGAGACTAGTGGAGTCTCGTTCACTACTTTTTAGTTTTTTGGGGCTGCCTTCAGATGGTGGGAGGCTTACGAGAGGTGTAGGACGGTCGGTGCAGCACCCCTTACCTGGAAGCATTTCTCCAGTCTATTCCTGGAGAAGTTCATGCCTCAGTCCCGTAGAGACGAGCTGTGTAGGCAGTTCGAGCAACTTCGTTAGGGTGATATGTCTGTGACGCAGTATGAGATGAGATTTTTAGAGTTGGCCCGCCATGCTATCTGGTTGATTTCCACAGATAGGGAGAGGATCAGGAGGTTCAAAGATGGCCTCACTTTGCAGCTGTGATTACTCATGACTAGAGAGAGATTGTCTGGTGCTACTTTCGATGAGGTTGTCAATATTGCTCGTCAGATTGAGATGGTTCGCAGTCAGGAATGAGTTGAGAGGGAGGCTAAGAGGCCTCGTGGTTCAGGTAAGTTTAGCGGTGTTCCTTCAAATGGTCAGTTTTACCGCGGTAGGGGTTGTTCTTTCAGACACGCTCAGGCGACTCATCCAGCTCATCGTGGTGTATCAGCTAGCCACGATTCTTAAAGTTCTCACTTTGTCTAGACTTTATTTAGTGCACTATTAGTGCAGAGTTCTCATCATACCTCGTCCGCTCATGCTTCTACAGGTAATTCCCCGAGTTATCAGGAACAGTAGTTCCGTTAGAGGAGTTCGAGTGCGGAGAATTGGGTCATTTAAAGAGAGATTGTCCTAGGCTGTTGAGTACGGCTCTACAGCAGAGTTCTCGACCACCGGCACCAGCACCGGCAGTTACACCACCTGCCGAGCCAGCTCGGGGTGGGGGTCAGGCAGCTAGGGGTCGCCCAAGAGGAGGAGGTCGGTCAGGTGGCGGTCAGGCCCGATTCTATGCTTTTCCTGCCAGGCCAGATGTTGTTGCTTTAGATGCAGTAATCACAGGTATTGTTTTAGTGTGCCACAGGGAGGCTTCTATATTATTTGACCCTAGTTCCACTTATTCATATGTATCATCATATTTTGCTCATTATCTGGATATGCCCCGTGAGTCCTTATTTTCACCTGTTTGTGTGTCTACACCGGTGGGCGATATTATTACTGTGGACCGTGTGTATCGGTCGTGTGTGGTAACTATTGGGGAACTGGAGACTAGAGTTGATCTCTTATTACTCGGTATGGTTGATTTTATGTAATATTGGGTATGGATTGGTTATCTCCATGTCATGCTATTCTCGACTGTCCCACGAAAACCGTGACGTTGACAATGTCGGAGTTGCAAAAGGTTGAATTGAGAGGTTCTCTAGATTTTGTTCCTAGCAGGGTAATTTCTTATTTGAAGGCCCAACATATGGTTGGAAAGGGATGTTTTTCATGTTTGGCCTTTGTGAGATATGTTGATGCTCATGCTCCTATTATTGATTCAGTACTGGTCGTGCGAGACCTGTCGAATATATTTCCTGCTGACCTGACGCGTATGCTACCCAATAGGGATATTGATTTTGATATTGACTTGGTGCAGGGCTCAGCCCATTTCTATTCCTCCGTATCGTATGGCACCAGCTGAGTTAAAAGAATTGAAAGAGCAACTTCACGAACTCCTTAAAAATGGGTTTATTAGGCCTAGTGTGTCACCTTGGGGTGCACCGATTCTGTTTGTGAAAAAGAAAGATAGTATTATGCGGATGTGCATCGATTATAGGCAGGTGAACAAAGTTACAATCAAGAATAAATATCCCTTGCCGCGTATTGATGATTTATTTGACCAGCTTCAGGGGGCGAGGGTGTTCTCCAAACTTGATTTGAGGTCTGGGTATCACCAGTTGAAAATTTGGGATTCGGATATTCTAAAGACGGCATTCAGAACTCGTTATGGCCACTATGAATTTCTTGTGATGTCTTTTGGGCTAACCAATGCCCCAGCAGCATTTATGCATTTGATGAATAGTGTATTCCAGCCATATCTTGATTTATTTGTAGTGGTATTTATTGATGATATTCTGGTGTACTCACGTAGCCAGGAAGAGAATGCGCAACACTTGGGTATTGTACTACAGAGGCTGAGAGAGGAGAGACTTTATGCCAAATTCTCTAAGTGTGAGTTCTGGCTTAGTTCGGTGGCATTCTTGAGACATATAGTGTCCAGTAAAGGCAATAAGGTGGATCCGAAGAAGATAGAGGCAGTGCAGAGTCGGCCCAGGCCATCTTCAGTTACTAAGATTCGGAGTTTTCTCGGCTTGGCCGGTTATTATCGTCGCTTCGTGGAGGGTTTCTTGTCTATTGCATCACCTATGACTAAATTGACACAGAAAAGAGCTCCGTTCAGGTGGTCGGATGAATGTGAAGAGAGTTTTCAGAAGCTCAAAATAGCTTTGACTACAGCTCTAGTATTGGTATTGCCTAAAGATTCATAGTCTTATACTGTGTATTGTGATGCGTCGCGTATTGGTCTCAGTGTAGTGCTGATGCAAGACAGTAGGGTGATTGTCTATGCGTCCATACAGTTAAAGGTAGATGAGAAGAATTATCTAGCCCATGATCTTGAGTTAGCAGGTATTGTTCATGCCTTGAAAATTTGGCGGCATTACTTGTACGGTGTCCAGTGTGAGGTATATACCGATCATCGAAGTCTACAACATTTGTTTAAATAGAAGGATCTTAATTTGCGGCAGCGAAGGTGGTCGGAGTTGCTTAAGGATTATGACCTTACCATTCTCTATCATCCTGGAAAGGCCAATGTAGTGGCCGATGCCCTGAGTCGTACGGCGGAGAGTTTGGGCGGCTTAGCATACTTACCAGTAGCAGAGAGGCCTTTAGCCTTGGATATTCAGGGCTTGGCTAACCAGTTTGTTAGATTGGATGTTTCGGAGCCGAATCGAGTTTTGGCTTTGTGGTTTCTCGGTCTTCTTTAGATGACTGCATCAGAGTATGATGATCCACATCTGCTTGTCCTTAAGGACACGGTTCAACACGGTGATGCCAAGGAAGTCACTATTGGAGATGACGGTGTATTACGGATGCAGGACAGGCTATGTGTGCCTAATGTAGATGGTTTGCGTGAGCTGATTCTCCAGGAAGCTCACAGTTCGCGGTACTCTATCCATCCAGGCGCTGCGAAGATGTATCAGGATTTGAGGCAACACTACTGGTGGAGGCGAATGAAGAAAGATATAGTTGGATTTGTAGCTCGGTGTTGAAATTGTCAACAGGTAAAGTACGAGCATCATAGACCGGGCGGATTACTACAGAGACTTGAAATTCTGGAGTGGAAGTGGGAACGTATTGCCATGGACTTCGTAGTTGGGCTCCCATAGACTTTGAGAAAGTTTGATGTTGTTTGGGTGATAGGAGATCGGTTAACCAAATCTGCGCATTTTATTCTAGTCGATACTAATTATTCTTCGGAGCAGTTGGCTGGGATTTATATTCGCGAGATTATTTGCCTACATGATGTGCCGGTGTCCATCATTTTAGATCGGGGTACGCAGTTTACCTCACAGTTTTGGAGAGCAGCGCAGCAAGAATTGGGCACCCAGGTTCAGTTGAGTACAGCATTTCATCCTCAAACGGACAGACAGTCCGAGCACACTATTCAGATATGAGAGGATATGCTGCGCTTGTGTCATTGATTTTAGGGGTTCATGGGATCAATTTATGCCACTCGCGGAGTTTGCTTATAATAATAGCTACCAGTCAAGCATTCAGATGGCTCATTCTGAGGCTTTGTATGGGAGACAGTGTCGGTCCCCGGTGGGTTGGTTTGAGCCGGGTGAGGCTAGGCTATTGGGTACTGACTTGGTTCAGGATACTTTAGAAAAGGTCAAAGTAATTCAGGAAAGGCTTCGCACGGCACAGTCTAGATAGAAGAGTTTTGTGATGTTGTTTACATGGTTGGGGAGAAGGTTCTACTCAAGATTTCACCCATGAAGGGTGTGTTGAGGTTCGGGAAGAAGGGCAAGTTGAGCCCTCGGTATATTGGGCCTTTTGAGATACTTAAGAAAATTGGAGAGGTGGCTTATGAACTTGCTTTGCCACCTAGTCTATCAGGTGTTCATCTAGTGTTCCATGTATCCATGCTCCAAAACTATGTCGAGGATACGTCTCATATTCTGGATTTCAGTACAGTACAGCTGGACGGTAATTTGACTTATGATATGGAGCCGGTGGCTATTTTAGACCGACAGGTTTGAAAGCTTAGGTCAAAGAACATAGCATCAGTGAAGGTACAGTGGAGAGGCCATCCAGTCGGAGAAGCTACTTGGGAGATTGAGCAGGAGATGTGGTACAAATATCCACACCTATTTGAGACTCCAGGTATGATTCTAAACCCGTTCGATGATGAACGTTTGTTTAAGAGGGGGAGAATGTAACGACCATGCCAGTAGTTTTTAGCATTATAATCCTGTTCCCCTATTTACTGCTCAATTTATGCTTTACAATTGTTCTATGACTAACTGGGTTAGTTGGTTCGGGTTCGAAAGGAATTCGGAGTGAAACGAGACACTTAGTCTCATAATTAAAAATTTAAGTTAGAAACATTGACCGGATGTGGATTTAGGTGTAAACGACCTCGGGTCTGAATTTTTATGATTTCAATAGCTCCGTATGGTGATTTTGGGCTTAGGAGCGTGTTCGAAAAATTGTTTGGAGGTCCGTAGAGGAATTAGGCTTGAAATGCCGAAAGTTAAATATTTGGAAAGTTTGACCGAGGGGGTTGACATTTTGATAACGGGTTCAAAATCCGATTCTGAAAATTTTCATAGGTCTGTTATGTCATTTATGACTTGTGTGCAAAATTTGAGGTCAATCAGACATGATTTGATAGGTTTCGGCGTTGTTTGTAGAAATGGAAAGTTTCAAAGTTCATTAGGCTTGAATCTACGTGTGATTCGTATTTTTAGTGTTGTTGGATATGATTTGAAGACTCGACTAAGTTCG
Source organism: Nicotiana otophora (assembly GCA_000715115.1). NCBI lineage: Eukaryota > Viridiplantae > Streptophyta > Magnoliopsida > Solanales > Solanaceae > Nicotiana > Nicotiana otophora. Next base: position 85,686 of record AWOL01S0003962.1, on the reverse strand, counting down.
TATGATATTTTAAGACTTGTTGGTATATCTGGTTGAGGTCCCGAGGGCCTCGGATGAGTTTCGAATGGTTAACAGATCACAAAGTGGACTAAAATAGTTGATGCAATTTCCTTCTGCTACAAATTCCTTCTCCTAGAATCGAGCCCAGGATCGAAGCCACGATCGAAGGCAGGGTCGAGAGCCAGGATCAAGGGCCAGGATCGAAGCCACGATCGAAGGCAGGATCGAAGGCCAGGGTCGAGGGCCATGATCGAGGGCCAGGATCGAAAACAAGATCGAAGGCCAGGGTCGAGGGCCAGGATCGAGGGTCAGAATCGAGGCCCAAGATCGAGGCCCAGGATTGAGGAACACGATCGAAGGACCAGGATCGAGGCAGAAATCGAGGGCTGTCTGGGCAGAATCATAAAGCAAGGGACTTCGTCCCATTCGCTATGTTTGACAAATTTGAGCTTGAGGAGAGGCGATTTTTGATAGATTTTCAAGGAAAACTTGAGGTAAGTCCCTTGTGATCATTTCTACTCCATAGTATTGAATTATCATGGAATAATCCGACTAGATTACATGTTTTTGAGGTGTAAATCGGAGTTTTGAACTTAAAATTTGGACATAAGATTTGTAGATTTGAGGGTCGAGCTGAGGTCGGAGTTTGGTAAAATTGGTATGGGTAGACTCGTGGTTGAATGGGCTTTCGGATTTTGTAACTTTTGTCGGGCTCCGAGACGTGGGCCTCACAGGCGATTTTTGAGCTAACTTTCGGATGTTTATGGAAAAATTATATTTTCATATGGAATTAATTCTAATAAATTTTATTGACTGAAAAAATTTAATTGTGACTAGATTCGAGTCATTCGAAGGCCAATTTACAAGGCCAAGGCATAGCAGAGTAAAGAATTTCACGTTTTGAAGTAAGTAACAGTTATAAATTTGGTCCTGATGGTAGGAAACCCCGGATGTTTCTCTCATGTGATTATTTTGGAGGTGACGCACATGCTAGGTGATGGGCGTGTGGGCAAGCACCGATGGAATTGTGACTTGGTCCGTATCGTGAAACAGTAAAGTTGAATAATTTGTTGTTAGCTATATGCTCTCTTTGTGTTGAAGAAATTTGACTGTAAATCATGTTAAAATCATGCTTAGGCTATGTGATAGTACTGTTGGGACCTACAGAGATCGTATACTTGTTGAATTATTTACTAATTGGTGTCTTGTACTCAGTCATGATTTTACTTGTGCATCATACCTCAGTCTTTCTTGATATTTGTTGATTCACTATGTTATCTTTGTTTGGGTTGAGCTTTGTCATTTTCGAGAGCCCGAGAGACTAGAGAAGTTGAGGACTAAGTAAGGCCGAGGGCTAGTCGGTGAGGTAAGGATATTATGGCACGTGAGTTGTTCGTGCATGATATTATAGCACGTGAGTTGTCCGTACGGATTATGGCGCTTGGGCTGCAGGAGAACCTCCGGAGTTTGTACACCCCCAGTGAATGCGGGTACCCATTGAGTGTGAGTGCTGAGGGCTGAGAGCCGAGTGTTTGAGCTGTTGTGACGGGTTGAGTGACTATTGCCGTGAGAGGCTGTACTTGCTTTTCATTTATTGTTGCATTTAATAGCTATCTGTCATTGTTGTAAAATTCTCTGAAATATTCTATATCCGGATTACATGAACATGAACTGTATAAAATTGATTTGAGTTAAACTGCTAGATTTGAAAGCATGTCTATTCTTTGCTGGAATTACTGAAAGTGAACTATAACTGTGTAGATCGTCTCTATCTTCAGTTCCTTAGTTATTATTATTACTTGCTGAGTTAGTTGTACTCATACTATACCCTGCACTTTGTGTGCAGATCCAGGTGCTTCTGGACATAGCGGGTGTTGATTCTCTCATATAGTTGATCTTCCGGAGATTCAGAGGTAGCTGTCGTGTTTCGCAGGCCTTGTTTCTCCTTCCCTATCTCCTTGTTACTGTATTTTGGTCTTAGACTATTATAGACCGTATTGTTTTCCAGACTTGTATTCATATTAGATGCTCATGTACTCAGTGACACCAGGTTTTGGGGAGTGTTCGTATCAGTATTTGTGGGATTTTATATTGTATTTAATTATTATATTTTCAAACTTAAAAGAAAGTGTGGTTTATTGATATTATCAGCTTGCCTAGTGTCGAGATAGGCGCCATCACGACAGGTTGGGATTTTGGGTCGTGACAGTTACCCCCAACATAACTCAAATATCATAGCCAATGGGGAATTACCCTCAAACCAAGTTTAGACATATTACTTACCTCATTTGGGTTAGTCTTCAATCTCGAATCGCGTCAAAACCTCGATCTAGCCCTCCGGCGCAAATCAAAGCCAAGTATCATCCAAGAAAGTCAAAAATGCCATATAAAGCGATCCCAACCTATAAAGATTTAATTTTTTGAAGAAATTCCCAAAAGGTCAACAAAAGTCAACTTGAGCCCACATGCTCGAAATTTGAAACCAATACTAAAATCCGATGACCCATAACCTGTCGAGTCTAACTATATTATTAGTTTCCAAAACCAAGTCCAAATCGGTACTCAAATCCCCAAAATACACTCTCTTAAAGTGCAGGCAAAAAACCCAAATTTTCAATTCAAAATTCAAAGTTTTAGGTGTAGGAATCCATGGGTAATCAAGATATAAAGCTAAATGTAAGTGAAAATTACTTACCTCCAATGCAATAGTGAAAATTCTCTCCATATTATTCTCATCTCAAAGTCTAGGGCCAAAAATATAAAACAACGGGCAAAATCCCAAAAATAGCAACTTAAGTACTCTTCCCAGCAGTACTCATCGCGGTCGTGGTCGCGGCCAAGCCATTGCGATCGCGAAGCACAAAGAGCCTCGCCTAGAATTACTTCATCACGGACACGTGTGTCCATCGCGAACACGATCAACAACTTACTAGCACTCTGTGAATGCGAGCAATCCATCTAAAATTACTCTATGCAAACGTGACCATATGGCTGTTAATGCAAAGACCAGCAGAACACTAGAACATCAGCCATCACAAAGTGGTCCACAATGATTTGAAACCACCCCAAAACTCACTTGAGCCCCACGGGTCGCCGTCCAGTCATATCAACAAATCTAAATACATTAATCAAACTTATACAAAGGCTCAAAACACCAAAATTAACATCAAAATCAAAAATCGTCGATCAAGATTAATCTCTTAAGTTCATAAACTTTCAACTTCAAACCAAGCGTCTGATTCAATTCTAACTAATCCGGAATGAACCCAAAGTTTGCAGACAAGTCCCAGATAATAAAACAGACATATTCCAATATACGAAATAACTATCCGACCCCGATAACCTCAAAGTCTACTCCCGGTCAAACTTATAAACTTTCTAAACCTTAAGATTGTCAACTTTCGACAAACATGGCCAAAACCTTCTAGGAACATCCAAATTCAAATACGAACATGCGCCAAAGTTCAAAATTACCATACGAACCTATTAAAATCATCAAATTTCGATTCCGAGATTGTTTACTCAAAAGTCAAACCTTTGTCAACTCTTCCAACTTAAAGTTTCCAAATCAACTTCGAACCTTTCAAAAACTCAAAACCAACTATATACACGCAAGGGATAATGCATAATGTGAGGCTACTAAAGATCTCAAACCGTTGAATGAAGTGTTCAAGTTCAAAATGACAGGTTAGATTGTTACATGTGCATAACCTCCCATGCGACGGGAATAAACTTCACAAGTAGATGATCTAGCTTGATATCAAGAATTGTTTTCTCAACAAAAGGGACAAAAATGATGTCTCCTACTCTCTCAGCCATGAGCTGAAATTGAGGTAAGACATATTCAACTATTGCATGCTCAACATAACCATTTACTTTCAACCCAAGGAAATCCGTTACATTTCTTTACATTTTGTAGAACTTCATATTGAGTCATAAATGGAGTCAAGTACTCCTTAGCGTAGTTGGCCATACCATGGAGATTCACAAGGAGGGAGTCCAATAGTTCAACCAATTGCTCCTCAGTCATGGTGGCACTTGATTTAAAATGATGTTGTGAGCTGTTATGTCTTTTGATATTTTCCAAGAGGAGAGGAACGACATGATCCATGTCATATTTAACTATCATGTCATCTTCGTTCTCATAGAAAAGTGACTCAATCAAATCTTCAATATGTTGTGTTATGTTCGACATTTTGGCACTAAAACCATACAAATTGAAATAAGAAAGCTGAAGAAATGTCCACATTAATGTCAGCACTAGCTTCAGCTCTTCAAGTTGATCCATGTCAAGAGCAATTTCATCTTCTTTATTCTTTAACCTTTCTATGAAATCCAATAGATTGAAAATGTCCCTGCAAAGTACAGCAGCACACACCTGCCAAAAGATCAAATGTTGTATCCAATGTTTAAAGCCACATAATCATCCAAGTCGATATTAGTTTTAATACAAGAAAATATTGTATGACAATACTGATGAGCTGTTTGCTTCAATTTGTTTTCCTCCTTCCATGAATGTAATTTTCACTAGAATGATGCCAAAGTAGCTTTTTATGATGGGACAAACCCACGTGGGTAAATGAAAAAGTCAAAGAAAAAGAAAGAAAGAAAGAAAGAAAGAAAGAAAGGAAAGATAGAAAGAGACAGAAAGAAATAAGAGTTTGGAAAAGTAGGCTTCAAATGTGATAGAAATAATTCGGCACAGTTTGCGATGCGTTCTGCCGCGTATTCACATTCGCTGCAAAAAACATTTCAGCAGACGCTCAGCCTATAAATACGCATCCCCTTCTTCAATTGTAATCTTCCTCACAACTTCTTCTCTCTTATTAATAAACAGTTATTCTTTTTGTGGTCGTGGAGTAGACAAAAATTATCGAACCACGTAAATCTTGTCTTGTCTTGTCTTGTCTTGTGCAATTTATTATTTTTCTCTTTAAATATAATTTTTCCTTCTATTAATCTGACACGTTTTTCAATAATTGGTATCAGAGCACATGCAGTATAATTTTGGTAGAAAAGTACGGTATTCCTGCAGGTAATATTCACAAGAATAGTGCGACAGTATTGATCATCAATACTAACACTATTCACAATAGTGAAGTACTATTCAATAATATTGATAGTACTGTTCACCAATAGTGATTGTTGTCTACCTTATACTGTTGGGATATTTTTCTTACACATAGTAGTATTTGCAGTAACTATTCACAGGAATTATTCACATAAATATTTTTGTGAAAAATGGCATCGGAAGAAGAGAAGGTTAAAATTGACAAGTTCAATGGCAAAGATTTTGGATTCTGAAAAATACAAATGGAGGATTATTTGTACCAGAAAAAATTACACTTAACTCTAACTGGGGTAAAATCAGAGAATATGGCCAAAGCGGATTGGGATCTATTAGATCGACGTGCTCTTGGTGTGATTCGTTTGTCGCTAGCACGAAATGTAGCCTTTAATATCATTAACGAGAAAACCACTTCAGGCCTGATGAAGATGTTATCAAATATGTACGAGAAGCCATCTGCTTCAAATAAAGTCTATTTGATGCATCGATTATTCAATTTGAATATGACAGAAGGTGGATCTGTTATGGAATATATCAATAAGTTTAATGTAATATTAACTCAGCTGAATTCTTTGAATATAACATTTGATGACGAAATCAAGGCGTTGATTCTATTATCAACTCTATCGGAGAGTTGGTCTGCAATTAGCAGTTCATCGGGAATTACCAAACTCAAATTGGATAATATCAGAAACTTGGTTTTAAGCGAAGATATTCACCGGAGAGAATCAAGTGATTTCCCAAGATCTGCTTTTAATGAAAGCAGAGGGAGAATCAACCAAAGAGGACAAAGTCATGGTCGTGGAAGATCAAAGTCAAGGAGAAAAGGGCAATTCAAAAATCGCCAAGACATTACTTGTTGGAATTGCGATAAAAAGAGTCACTATAATACTCAGTGTAGAGAACCAAAGAAAAAGAAGAATGAAAATTCAGCAAATGTAATTTTTGAACAAGTCCAGTGATGCACTAAATTGTTGTGCAGACTATCCAGTCGAATCTTGGATTTTGGACTCAGGTGTATCCTTTTACTCTATCTCATGCAAAGAATTATTGCCTAATTATGTTGCTGGAAAATTCAGAAAGATTTATCTAGCAGACGGAGAACCTTTGGATATTGTCGGAAAAGGTGAAGTTCATCTAAAGACTTCACAAGGGACGCTATAGAAATTGCAAAATATCCGACATGTTCCTGGTCTCAAATAATTTGATATCCATGTGTCAGATTGACAGTGAAGGATACATAACAGTATTCAGTAATGGATCGTGGAAAATAACCAAAGAAAATTTAGTTCTGGCACGAGACTTCAAGAAAGGAACATTGTATGTAACCGCAATACATAGAGATACTATAGCAGCAGTTTCCATGGTCGTGACACAATATTGTGACACCGAAGACTCAGTCATATGAGTGAAAAAGGAATGAAATTGTTTGCATCCAAAAGAAAGGTTGTCAAACCTCAAGCATATTGAATTAGGTTTGTGCGAAGATTGTATTTATAGGAAACAAAGAGAGTTAGTTTCTCAAAGGCGGGAAGGACACCAAAGAAAGAGAAGTTGGAACTAGTGCATACAGATGTATGGGGACCAGCTCCTATAACTTCTCTGGGAGGCTCACGCTATTATGTCACCTTCATTGATGATTCCACGAGAAAGGTATGGATTTATTTTTTGAAAATAAATCCGACGTGTTTGTTATCTTTAAAAGATAGAAAGCTGAAGTTGAAAATCAGACAAGCCTAAAGTTAAAATATTTGAAGTCTGACAATGAAAAAGAGTATGATAGTCAAAAGTTCAAAGCTTTCTTCGCTTAGAATGGGATCAGAATGATCAGGACAGTTCTTGGAACACCAGAATAAAATGGCTTTGCTGAGAGGATGAACAGAACCCTGAATGAACGAGCCAAAGTATGAGAATACATTCTGGGTTGCCAAAGTATTTTTGGGTTGAGGTTGTTCACATGGCATGTTACCTCATAAACAGGGGACCCTCTGTACCGCTAAATTTTGAAATTCCTGAGGAGGTATGGACAGGAAAGGAGGTAACTCTCTCACATCTTAACATCTTTGGTTGTGTTGCTTATGTGCATGTAAACTGTTAGAGTTTAAGCTTGATCCTAAAGCCAAGAAATATTTCTTTATTGGATATGGTGATGATAATTTGGTTATCGATTTTGAGATGATCAAAATAGAAAGATCTTAAGACACATGAATATCACATTCATTGAAAATATGATGAATAAGTACAAGCTTGGAGTATAACCAACCACCACCAACGAACAAACATCCAAAACAATTAAGTTGGAAGAAATCTCAGAATATGAAGTGGCTTGAGGGATTACAACTGATTCCAAAATTGAAAATGCAGAACCATAAGCAGAATCTGAATCAGAATCAGAACCAGAACCAGAGATAGAACCAGACGGAGAACCAGATTTGGAGGTAGGACATGAATCAAATTCGGGATCAGTTACTCTTAAACCTACATTAAGGAGATCCAAAAGAGCCACAAATGCTCCATATAGGTTAACTCTCTCTCTCCTTTATTTACTTCTGACTGATGTTGGAGAACCAGAGCATTTTATTGAGGCAATGGAGGTGATAAACTCTGATAAGTGGAAGCTAGCCATGAAAGAACATGAATTCTCTTCAAAACAAATAGAACATGGATACTTACAGGGTTACCGAAAGGAAAGAAGGCATTGCAGAACAAGTGGGTGTACAGAGTCAAGGTAGAGTATGATGGTAAAAAGAGATATAAAGCACGATTAGTAGTAAAAGGCTTTCAGCGGACAGAAGGAATTGACTACATCGAGATCTTCTCTCATGTAGTCAAATTAACTACTATCAGGTTGGTGCTAAATATCGTAGTTGTAGAAAATTTATAATTAGAGTAGCTAGATGTTAAAACTGCTTTCTTTCATAGTGACCTTGAAGAAAACATCTACATGAAGCAACCTGGAGATTTTGAAGTTTTTGGTAAAAGAAACCTTGTGTGTAAGTTAAAGAAGAGTTTGTACAGTTTGAAACAAGCTCCCCGACAATGGTACAAGAAATTTGATGGATTCGTGTATAACAATAGTTTCATGCGATGTGAGATGGACCATTGATGTTATATCAAAAATCTTGATAAATCATATATTATTTTACTGTTGTATGTTGATGGTATGCTAATTGCAGGATCTAGCATAAATGAGATAACAGAGTTAAGCAACAACTAGCGGAAGAGTTTTAAATGAAAGACTTAGGACCAGCTAAGCAAATGCTTGGGATGAGGATTTGCAGAAACAGATCTGAAGGAACCTTAAAGTTGTCTCAAGAAAAGTACATACAAAAGGTACTAAGTAGGTTCAGTCTTCATAATGCAAAGACCAGAAGCACTCCACTCGGAAGCCATCTTAATATGTCGAAGGACCAATAACCAAATACAGATGAAGAAAGGAAGTACATGTCCAAAGTTCCATATGCCTCGGTAGTAGAAAGTTTGATGTATGTTATAGTTTGCACTAGACCTGACATAGCTCATGTTGTTGGAGTTGTCAGTATATATATATCAAATCCAGGAGAGGAGCATTGAGAAGGTGTAAAATGGATATTGCGATATCTCAAAGGCATCTCATGTATGGCACTTTGTTTTAAAAGGAGCAATATTATCTTACAAGATTTTGCTGATACAAATTTAGGCGGCAATTTGGATAGTCGAAAAAGTATCAGGGGATACGTGTTCACCTTGGGTGGTACTGTTGTTAGCTAGATGTCCATACTTCAGAAAAGTATTGCTCTATCTACCACTGAAGCAGAGTGCATGGCAATCTTAGAAGCTGGAAAAGAGATGATTTGGCTCAAGAATTTTCTTAAAGAGCTAGGTAAAGAACAGGACAATTGTCAGCTTTTCAGTGATAGCCAGAGTGTAATTCATCTTGCCAAGAATCCAGTGTTTCATGCAAGATTGAAACATATCCAGCTGAGATATCATCATATCCGAGAGTTTATAAGTGACGAAACTTTTTTCCTATAGAAGATACCAAGATCGAAAAATCTATCAGATATGTTAACTAAAGTTGTCGGTGTTGACAAATTGAGGCTGTGCACTGGCTTAGTTAACCTTCAAGATTGATAATGTGAAGGCGCCATCAGAGAATAGCAAATCTTTATTTTTTAAAATTTTCTTTCTTGATGTGGGTTTGAGGGGGATATTGATGGGACAAACCCATGTGGGTAAATGAAAAAGTCAAAGAAAATGAAAGAAATAAGAGTCAGGAAAGATAGGCTGCTAATGTAAAAGAAAGAATTTGGCGCAGTTTGCAGTGTCGTCCTGCCACGTATTAACATTCGCTGAACTTTTTTTTCAGTAAATATTCAGCCTATAAATAGGCATCCCCTTCTTCAATTGTAATCATCCTCGCAACTTCTTCTCTCTCATTAATAAAAAACTATTCTTTTTGTGACCGTAGAGTAGGCAAAAAATAGCGAACCACGTAAATTTTATCTTGTTTTGTCTTGTTCAATTTATTGTTTTTCTCTTTAAATATATTTTTTCACTTCTATTAGTCAGACACTCTACTCAACAAAAAGTTTTTTAGCAGAAAGAAGAGCAAGATACAAGAAAAGAATACGAGAAACTGAAGAAGGAAGCATAGAGCCATAGCAAGAAACAATTTACAGATTGGCACAAATAACTTATATATTAAAAAATGTTTGAAATATTTTACCTTGAAAGAAATCAAGTTTTGGGATTGGCCTCAAGCATATACAACGTGACAAAAAATTTTATAACAAATCCTTTAACTTAACATTCTGAACAACAACGTACAAGACAAAAAACTCCTTTGCAAAATTTTTCTTGTTATATATCTCAGAGATTCCAATAGAAGAAATAAAACCTTACCTTGCTTAGAGTTCAGCAATTTTATTTAAATATTCTCACTGGCCAGCTAATATGTATATGAAGAGAAAATTTGTGTTTTTTTGTCAATTGATGACGACATTTACCAGAAGATGAAATAATGTAATTTTTAGTGTGCAACTTTCCATAAAAATAATATTCCACTTCATCTTTTGCGTCTCACGTGATAGGATGCATATAACGTGCAATGATAAGACAATTTAATGCTAAAGTTGATCGATAACGGTAATATTATATTTTTATTTTTCTAGAAATGGAAAAAAATTAAAATAAAGTTATAATAATTAGAGAATATAAAAATTACTGGAAACATATAAAATGTTTAATCATATTACTGTGATATTTTGTAATCTTTAAAGTTTTTCCTCCCAACAAGGGATAATAATAACATATTATAAATTTTGGCGAGGGTTCTTTCATTGTTTTGGTTGGCTTATGGGTCAAAAGGGATTTCCTTTCCTGTGACGGATATTGCTTTCCTACCATAAAAGATTAAGTGTGGTAATGTGAAAATTATTATAACAAAAATTGATGCAGCTAAATTTAAAATGGAAAATGACTAAAAAAATACCCCTAATGTATTGAAAATGACTCACCAATGGTCTCTGTTAACGTTTTGTCTTAAATGCCCTTAATATTTCCTTTTGGTCTATTGTCACGATCCGGAATTCCCATCGTCATGACCGTGACGGCGCCTAACATTTCACTTACTAGGCAAGCCAACGTTAGACAAGCATTAAATCAATTCTTATCACATCCAGTAAATAACAGCAAATTAGCTAAGGTGAAATATAATAAGTGCGGAATAATATAAAAACTGTATTAATTACTACCACCCGGATCTGGAGTCACAATTCACGAGCATTCTAGAATTTGCTACAAGTAATAGTCTGAAAGAAATACAACTGTCTGAATGAAAGAAACAGTAGAACAGAAAAGATCTGTGGACGCGACAGGTCTACCTTGAGTCTCCGGATAGCGGTCCAATAGCAAAATCTCGATTAACCCGAGCCGGTACTAAAATTTGCACAGAAAGTGCAGAATGCAGTATCAGTACAACCGACCTCATGTACTGGTAAGTGTCGAGCCTAACCTCGACGAAGTAGTGACGAGGCTAAGGCAAGGCACCTACAAATCAACATGTACAATTTAATAGTGTATATATAAATAACAGTAATGAAGAGATAGACAGGAAGTATCGGGAGGGGGAAAAATATGTTGGGGGAAATACGAGATAAGAAACTATAGTAGAATGATAACTGGAACAACCAATATGTTATGAATCAACAGAAACAATGAATACAGTAAAGGAAAACAAATGCACGGCATCACCCTTCGTGCTTTTACTCTCAATCTCACCATAAAATCAATAGAAACGGCACAGCATCACCCTTCGTGCATTAACTCGCATATCATGGCACGGCATCACCCTTCGTGCATTAACACTCGCAATACGGCACGGCATCACTCTTCGTGCATTAACACTCACAATATGGCACGGCATCACCCTTCGAGCATTAACACTCTCCCTTACCATAATGCAATGCATAAATAACAACAGGAAGATAGAACAACAAGTACAAGCCTTACTTCAATATTTGGTTCCACAATATCAATCTCAACATTGAAATAAATACTCAATTATCACCAGAGAATTCGTAATTATGATAAGAACGATCAATTTAACAACACTAGTCTAAACACGTAACAATTATGCATAGGAAAGAGACAATATAAGAAAAACGGGAGAAAATAGGGAAGGCAGGTAAATTGGCGGCGCATAAGTACTCGTCACCTCCCATATACGCCGCTCACATAAATTTCACGTAGCAAATAATCTGAGCTTCCTAATTCCCTCAAGTCAGGGTTAGACACAATACTTACCTCGCTCCAAAGGCCACTTAAT
>AWOL01S0003962.1:43576-73713 GCA_000715115.1 Nicotiana otophora | reverse complement strand
TATTAATTACTACCACCCGGATCTGGAGTCACAATTCACGAGCATTCTAGAATTTGCTACAAGTAATAGTCTGAAAGAAATACAACTGTCTGAATGAAAGAAACAGTAGAACAGAAAAGATCTGTGGACGCGACAGGTCTACCTTGAGTCTCCGGATAGCGGTCCAATAGCAAAATCTCGATTAACCCGAGCCGGTACTAAAATTTGCACAGAAAGTGCAGAATGCAGTATCAGTACAACCGACCTCATGTACTGGTAAGTGTCGAGCCTAACCTCGACGAAGTAGTGACGAGGCTAAGGCAAGGCACCTACAAATCAACATGTACAATTTAATAGTGTATATATAAATAACAGTAATGAAGAGATAGACAGGAAGTATCGGGAGGGGGAAAAATATGTTGGGGGAAATACGAGATAAGAAACTATAGTAGAATGATAACTGGAACAACCAATATGTTATGAATCAACAGAAACAATGAATACAGTAAAGGAAAACAAATGCACGGCATCACCCTTCGTGCTTTTACTCTCAATCTCACCATAAAATCAATAGAAACGGCACAGCATCACCCTTCGTGCATTAACTCGCATATCATGGCACGGCATCACCCTTCGTGCATTAACACTCGCAATACGGCACGGCATCACTCTTCGTGCATTAACACTCACAATATGGCACGGCATCACCCTTCGTGCATTAACACTCACAATATGGCACGGCATCACCCTTCGAGCATTAACACTCTCCCTTACCATAATGCAATGCATAAATAACAACAGGAAGATAGAACAACAAGTACAAGCCTTACTTCAATATTTGGTTCCACAATATCAATCTCAACATTGAAATAAATACTCAATTATCACCAGAGAATTCGTAATTATGATAAGAACGATCAATTTAACAACACTAGTCTAAACACGTAACAATTATGCATAGGAAAGAGACAATATAAGAAAAACGGGAGAAAATAGGGAAGGCAGGTAAATTGGCGGCGCATAAGTACTCGTCACCTCCCATATACGCCGCTCACATAAATTTCACGTAGCAAATAATCTGAGCTTCCTAATTCCCTCAAGTCAGGGTTAGACACAATACTTACCTCGCTCCAAAGGCCACTTAATTCTCAATCACAGCTTTTCCTCTAGAATTCACCTCTAAACCACTCGTATCTATTCAATAACGACTCAATAATATCAAATATTGCTAAAGGAATTAATTACATTGCATAAGTGTAGATTTCCCAAATTTTCCTCCAAAAAGTCAAAAATCGACCCCGGGCCTGCTTGGTCAAAACCCGAGGTTCAGACCAAAATCCATTTCCTCATTCACCCCGAGCCCGAATATATAATTAGTTTTGGAGTCCGACCTCAAATTGGGGTCTAAATTCCCAAATCTCCGAAATCCCTAGTTTCTACGCTAACCCCCAATTCTACCATGAAAACTCTAGATTTTTTATTTATAATTCATAAAATGTAATGGGTAATTGAAAGAAAATGGTTTTGAATCACTTACCAACACTTTGGGGAAGAACATAACTCTTGAAAATCGCCTCTAGCCCGTTTGTTTTTATGAAAGTTGGAAAAGTGGCTTATTCCCGTTCTTGATTCTGTTTTATGCACTGGGCGATAGTGTGCATCGCGTTCGCGAGGTCACTGTCGCGTTCGCGAAAAGTATCGGTTTTCAAGCCTTCACGTTCGTGAGACCTTGCTCGCGTTCGTGATGGTTACTCCCCCTGGCCGTCGCATGTGCGAGACATTGCTCGCGTTCGCGATGAAGGAACGGCCAACCCTCCCCCAGGTCCCCAAGTGCTTCGCGTTCGCGATGAGCCGGTTGCGTTCGCGAAGGGTAAATCCCCCATCACTTCGTGTTCGCGACCAGGCCTTCGCGTTCGTGAAGAAGAAATTTCAGCCTCACCAGTTTACTCTTCGAGTTCACGAGAGTACCTTCGCGAACTCGAAGAAGGACATGCCAGAACACCAGAATCTGCAGAAAACCAGATTTTTCCAAGTCCAAAACATTCCGTAACCTATCCGGAACTCACCCGAGCCCTCGAGGCTCCAAACCAAACATGCACACAAGTATAAAAATATCATATAAACTTGTTCGCGCGATCAAATCGCCAAAATAACACCTAGAACTACGAATTTAGCACCAAATCAAATGAAATTCTCAAAAATACTTTAAAATTTTTATCTTCACCACCGGACGTCCGAATCACGTCAAATCAACTTCATTTCGCACCAAATTTCACAAACAAGTCTTAAATATTATAATGAACTTGTACCAAGCTCCGAAACCAAAATACGGACCCGATACTAACAATGCCAAACATCAATCAATTCTTAAAAATAATTAATTTTTAGACTTTTAATTTTCATCAAATAATGCATTACTCGAGTTAGGGACCTCCGAATTCGATTCCGGGTATACGCCCAGGTCCCATAATGCGATACGGACCCACCGGAACCGTCAAAATACGAATTCGGGCCCGTTTACCAAAAATATTGATCGAAGTCAACTAAAATCAACTTTTAAGGCAAAAAATCTTATTTTCATCAATTTTCAACATAAAGGTTTTTCGGAAACACGTTCGGACTGTGCACGCAAATCGAGGAGGGTAAAAATAAGATTTTTAAGGCTTAAGAGCGAAGATTCGAGTTCTAAAATATAAGATGACATTTTGGGTCATCACATTCTCCACCTCTAAAACAACCGTTCGTCCTCGAACGTACATAGAAAAGTACCTGAGCTGGTGAAAAGGTGGGGATATCTACTCCGTATATCGGACTCGGACTCCCAAGTAGCTGCCTCAATAGGATGACCTCTCTACTGTACTCGAACTGAAGGGTAAGTCTTTGATCTCAACTAGCGAACTTGCCGGGCTAGGATAGCCACCGGCTCCTCCTCGTAAGTCAAATGTCCAACTGGACAGAGCTTAAATCTAACACATGGGACGGATCGTCGTGATACTTTCGGAGCATGGACACATGGAACACTGGATTAACTGATGATAACCCCAGTGGCAATGCAAGCTTGTAAGCCACCTCTCCTACCCTCTCTAGAATCTCAAAAGGTCTGATATACCTAGGGCTCAACTTGCCCTTCTTTCCAAATCTCATTACACCCTTCATGGGTGATACCCGAAGCAACACTCTCTCTCCGACCATGAATACAACATCACGAACTCTGCGGTCAGCATAACTCTTCTACCTGGACTGAGCTGTGCGAAGTCGGTCCTAAATAATCTTGACCTTATCCAAGGCATCCTGTACTAACTCGGTGCCAAACAATCGAGCCTCCCCCATCTCGAACCACCCAACTGGCGACCGGTACCGCCTACCATATAATGCCTCATAGGGAGCCATCTGAATGCTCGACTGGTAGTTGTTGTTGTAGGCGAACTCTGCAAGAGGCAAGAACTAATCCCACGATCCTCCGAAGTCTATAACACATGCGCAGAGCATATCCTCCAAGATCTTAATAGTGCGCTCGGACTGCCCGTCCGTCTGAGGATGAAATGTTGTGCTCAACTCAACTCGCGTACCCAACTCATGATGTACTGCACTCCAGAAGTGCGAGGTGAACTGCGTACCTCGATCAAAAATGATAGACACGGGCACACCGTGAAGACGGACGATCTCACGGATATAAATCTCGGCCAACCGCTTTGAAGAATATGAAACTGCAACAAGAATGAAGTGCGCTGACTTAGTCAGCTTGTTCACAATGACCCAAACTGCATCGAACTTCCTCTGAGTCTGTGGGAGTCCAACAACAAAATCCGTAGTGATACGCTCCCACTTCCACTCAGGAATCTCTATCTTCTGAAGCAAACCACCAGGTCTCTGATGCTCGTACTTTACTTGCTGACAATTTAGACACCGAACTACATATGCAACTATCTCTTTCTTCATCCTCCTCCACCAATAATGTTGCCGCAAGTCCTGATACATCTTGGCGGCGCCCGGATAAATAGAATATCGGGAACTGTGGGCCTCCTCAAGAATCAACTCACGAAGTCCATCCATATTAGGCACACAAATACGACCTTGCATCCTCAAAACTCCGTCATCTCCAATAGTAACCTGTTTGGTACCACCGTGCCGCACTGTGTCTCTAAGGACAAGAAAATGAGGATCGGCATCCTGTCGATTCTGATGCGCTCAAACAAAGAAGACCGAGCAACTGTACAAGCTAGAACACGGCTGGGCTCAGAAACATCCAACCTCATGAACTGATTGGCCAGGGCCTGAACATCTAATGCAAGCGGTCTATCACCAACTGCAATATAAGCAAGGCTACCCATACTAGCTGACTTTCTACTCAAAGCATCGGCCACCACATTGGCCTTCCCGGGATGATACAATATGGTGATATCATAGTCTTTCAATAGCTCTAACCATCTCCTCTGCTTCATATTGAGCTCATTTTTCTTGAACAAATACTACAAGCTCTGATGATTCGCGAATACCTCACATGGTATGCCGTAAAGATAGTGCCTCCAAATCTTCAGCGCATGAACAATGGCTGCCAGCTCTAGATCATGAACAGGGTAATTCTTCTCGTGAATCTTCAGCTGCCGTGAAGCATATGCAATAACCTTGCTACCCTACATCAATACCGTACCCAGACCAATACGAGATGTGTCACAATATACTGTATAAGATCCTGAACCTATGGGTAACACCGATACCGGTGTCGTAGTCAAAGTTGTCTTGAGCTTCTGGAAGCTCGCTTCATACTCGTCTGACCACCTGAACGGGGCACCCTTCTGGGTCAACATGATCAAGGGGGCTGCTATATATGAAAACCCCTCCACAAACCGACGGTAATAACCTGCCAATCCCAAGAAACTATGGATCTCTGTAGCTGATGTGGGTCTAGGCCAGTTCTGAACTGCCCCAATCTTCCTAGGATCCACTTTAATACCCTCTACTGATACAACGTGACCCAAGAAAGTAACTGAACTCAACCAAAACTCACAGTTTGAGAACTTAGCATATAACTGGTTGTCTCTCATAGTTTAAAGAATGATCCGAAGATACTGCTCATACTCCTCTCGGATGCGGGAGTATATCAAGATATCATCAATAAACACAATCATGAAGGAATCCAAGTAGGGCTTGAACACCCGGTTCATCAAATCCATGAATGTTGCTAGGGCATTTGTCAGCCCAAATGACATTACTAGAAACTCATAATGCCTATACCGAGTCCGAAAAGTTGTCTTAGGGACATCAGATGCCCTAATCCTCAACTGATGGTAGCCAAATCGCAAATCAATCTTCGAAAACACCTTGGCACCCTGAAGCTGATCAAATAAATCATCAATCCTTGGTAATGGATATTTGTTTTTGATGGTGACCTTATTCATCTGCCGATAATCTATACGCATTCTCATTGATCCATCTTTCTTCTTTACAAACAACACAGGTGCACCCCAGGGCGAGACACTAGGTCTAATGAAGCACTTATCAAGCAAATCTTGCAACTGTTCCTTCAATTTTTTCAACTCTGGCGGGGCCATGCGGTATGGCGGAATGGAAATGGGTTGAGTGCCCGGAGCCAAATCAATACAGAAATCAATATCCTTGTCGGGTGGAATCCCCAGCAGGTCTACAGGAAACACCTCTAGAAACTCACGAACAACCGGCACTGAATCCATGGAAGAAACCTCTGCACTAGAATCGCGGACATAAGCCAAAACAGGTAGACACCCTTTCTCGACCATATGTCGAGCCTTCACATAAGAGATAACCCTGCTTGTAGAATGACCAAGAGTTCTTCTCCACTCTAATCGAGGCAAACCCTTCAAGGCTAAGGTCACCGTCTTGGCGTGACAATCTAATATAGCATGATAAGGTGACAGCCAATCCATACCCAGTATGACATCAAAATCAACCATATCGAGAAGTAGAAGATCTACATGAGTCTCAAGACTCCCAATGGTGACCACACACGAATGATAAACACGATCTACAACAATAGCATCTCCCACTGGTGTAGACACATACACAGGAGCACTCAAAGAATCACGGGGCACAATCAAATTTGAAGCAAAATAGGATGACACATAGGAGTAAGTAGACCCCGGATCAAATAGAACTGAAGCATCTCTACTGCAAACTAAAACAGTACCTGTGATGACAGCGTCAGATGACTCAGCCTCAGGCCTGGCTGGGAAAGCATAACACCGGGGTTGGGCCCCACCACTTGGAACTATGTCCCTGGGACGGCCTCTAACTGGCTAGTCTCTACCTCTAACAGTCTTGCATCTACCTCTAGTTGCTTAACCCCTGCCTCTAGCTGGCTGAGTAGGTGGTGCAGCAACTGGTGCCGGAACCATGACACGAGAACTCTGATGCTGTGAGCTGCCCGTTGCCCGAGGGCAAAATCTAGCAATGTGCCTCGGATCACCACAAGTATACCACAACCTCGGCTGTTGTGACTGCCGGCCCTGAAACTAACCATGTCGACCTAAGTAACCACCCTGATAACTCTGGAGTGGAGATGCACTAATGGGAGCTGGTAGTACACTGTAAGCTAGCTGGTCGGAATAAGGCATATGAGGACCACGACCACCTGAGGCACCGTGGGATGCCTGGAGTGCTGAATGAAACGGCCTGGGAGGATGGCCTCTACCAAAAGTACATGTGCCTCTAGATGAACAGTGTATATTATGCTGGAATATTTTTTGAATTTTGAACAGTGTTTTAAATAAGATTTATCTTTACATGAAAAGTGGCTAAATTTCGATTACTTTTGAAACTGTGGCTACTTTTCAATAACCACTTGTAAATCTGGCTATTTTTAAATTTCACCCGTGCCATTTTGGCATTAAATCCAACCATTTCTTAAAAGCCCAATCGCTGACCCATAACCCAAATCAAGGTTGAATAGAGTAAGAAAGAGTAAGGGTGGGCATAGTTTGGGCAAATTCAAAATCCGAATTTTTAAAATTTTTGATTTGGATTTTGGATTTAATTTTTAAAATTTTTGGATTTCGGATTGGATATTAAATTTGCTACTTCGGATTTTTGAATATATTTTTATATTTTATATTTAGTCAATTATCCATATGTCAATAGTAAAAAGTTCAATACCCTACCCATTAGATATTATCTCATATATTCAATATTAATTACTAAGTTACTATCAGAATACTGTCTATTTGGACATGATTTTACTATTGCTACTTCTTATCGACTGTATTAATGTCTCGATTGTATTTTTTTTAATAATAATTTCATTGCTTGAATACTTTATTTGGATGATTGCGGCAAGAATGAGGAACTTTTCATGCAATTTAACATGAGTACTTCATTTGGATATTCATTTTTGTAAAAATTAGAAACATCTCAACTTATACGCTCAAAACCAAAAATTCATAATATCCGAACCGATTAATCCAAAATCGAACTTAAAAAATTCGATCCAGTCTGAACTTATTTGGATTGGATTTGGATTGTCATTTTTTCAATCCGAAAACTGAAAATCTAAACCGAAATTTTCATATCCAATCCGAACTGTCCGAACATCCATCGTGAGAAAGAGGAGAACAGGGAGAGTGAGATGGCATCAGTCCTCAAGAAGCCAAAGAGCCAAAGACGAGGTCACCTTATTTCGCCAAAGAGCCAAAGACGAGGTCCAAATCCACACATTTATGGACCTTTTAAAAAATGTAATCATGAAATTCAATACTTAGTAGTATTACATCTTTTTGGATTGTTATGATGACCGTTACTTCAATTATCTGATGTAAGAAGTAATGATTTGTTTGATCTCTACATAAAAATTATTAAATGGATTAAGATTATTAAACAAGTTATGGGTCAGCAGGTTGGGTTTTTTAAGAAAGAATATTTTAACCTCCTGTCGTAAAGTTTTACGCCTTATTTATTATAAATAAAAACACTTTTAAAATATTATTTTCTATAATTACCTTTTAATTTTTATAGCAAAATATGTATTTATGGTCACTTCCTACCATTAAGCCATTAAATACGCTCTCTAATATTTTTCTCTCTCGTTCTTTATATAAAACTACCTCCTTATTAGACCCTAGCGTATGTTCTTTTCAAACTAATTTGCTTCATTCTCGGATGGCAACTCTTGCTGATACGTTCCTGGAAGATCTGGACGAATTGCCCGATAATGTTCTTGACGAGGAGAATTTGGATGCTGAACAGGAAGTTGTTGGAGACTTGGCAGACACGCTAGATAATGTTTCCAAGCTGCAAAAATCACGTCGCTACATTGAACCACGATTCTCCTTTATCACGAACTCTGCAACTCCGGTGGCCGGTTGACAATTCCAACGGAAGAGTTGATTCGTTTGGGGGAACGAAGACTAGAAAGCTAAAGAGGTTCTGATTTCTGCGTAGCGTGGAAGTTTTTAGAGGAATTTTTAGGAATGACTATTGTTCGGTGGTTTTCTCTTCTTGTATTTATATGTATACAACTAATAAAATATACTCAATAAAGCCGTAATACCATGTATTAGGAATAAATAAAATATTGTTAATACAAAAACAAACTTAAATACATCGAACAATGTCAGGGGAAAAAAAACTCGAACTGTATCAGAAAAAAAAAAAGGGACTGACACTCTGAAGAATGCTCTGTTATTTGGTGTTTAGCGTCTGATAAATCTTCTCATTAATTGGATTGATAATGTTGTGTGTTATAATTGATTTAGGTGAGTTATATTAAGAGTGTATCCCGTTAAATTAGCAGCTTCCCGTTATTAATAACTGAAGAGATATATTATTACATTGTATTCATGAATACATGGTATGAATACATGTGAATACAGCGGTTGACAGCTGGACTGCCCTGTTTTTTAGCTGAGTTTTGCTACTGTATTCATGAATACAGTAGCTCAAATACATCGAATACATTACCATAACAACTGAAAGATAGCTACGGAAAGTAATTAGGTATATGATAGCTATAGGAAGTTAATAGTCACTAAACAATAGTCATTTATGAAAATTGGGTGAGTTTAATGTTTAATCTTGAGAATTACATCTGTCAAGCTTATAACGTGTTATGTAGCTGTTTTACGGTTTAGTTTTTGTTTTTACAGCCTGATCTGTTAGCTTAAGGTTACATTTGGGCAAATAATCGTTGAGGACATTTGTAGAACATAAGAAAGCATTGAAGGCATTCATATACCAAATGGAGGGCATTGGTAAACTATTTTCTCAATACGTTAAAGGACATTTTTTATCCTATTCGAAATTTAAAATAGCATAAATCCAGCAAAGTATATATATTCTCAAAGGTATTTAAGGTAGGTGTCTACCAAGCTCTCCAGTAGGAGCTCTCTACATTTCCCTAGTGGGGTATAAAAAGACCCCTTTGATTCTGAAAAATGGTTTATAATTACAAACGCAATTCCTTTCTTTCCTAAATTTCGTATAGCAGGTAGCACAGATGGGCGTGATACTCTTAGTTTTATAATTCCTCCTCCTACCAACGGCCACCAAATACATACCACATGGGCGTGAATTTAGGGGTGTATAAAATAAACCGACAAATCGCATCAAAACGATAATTCGAGTCAAATCGAGGAAAAAAACCTGATTATGATTTGCTTTGGTGTTGGAAAAAAAAAATCTGACCATAATTGATTTGGTTTGGTTTTGTTTTAACTAAAAGAAGTCAAACCGAAACCAAACCAACCCGATATTACATGTATAAAAGTTTTAAATATATTCAATACATAAAAGTAGTTATTGTAGTGTAAGTTATAAATATTTTTTAAACTTTTTCAGAATTTTATCTTTTAACATATTATTTCAAGTTTGGACTTATAATTTTTGAATGCTCCAATAAGTTTTATACTCCATAAATGTTAGTAACTCAAATAAAGTCATGCTAACAAAAGACATTCAATCCAATTGTACTAGAAATAAAAATATTATTGGATATCTATATTTTAGTTTTTCATGGTTTAGATAAAATGCATAACTTTTTTTTTTTAGTGTTTAGCCATGTAAATAATAGCATTTATTAATCATACTTATTTTAGCAACTTAATAATTTTAGAATATGTTCATTTTTATTATGGCTTATTAATTAATATTTTATGCGATTTTATTATCTTTATTATTATATAATTAGTACAACATCATGACTCATCTCATATTTTATGTTATTTTCTTGAAAACTACATTATAGTTTTGTCTTACTTGGATTAAAGAAATATTTAGAGCATAAATTCTATATTTTATACTATGAAGACTTCATGGAAAAAAACCCAAAAAATCCGAGAAAAATCGAAATTTAAAAACCCGACTTTTATTGGTTTGGTTTGAATTTTAGATTTAATAACCCGACACAATTAGTTTGGTAATTAAAAACTCTGAATTGACGCGACCTATATACACCCCTAGGCATAGTTTGAAAATGGTTGTTTTCTTACAATTGTTTTTCTATGGGACATCCTTTGCCACGATGTGTGTGGGAACTCTGCTCAAATTCTTCTACTCGATTGATAAATGCACCATTTGCAGAAAACTATATTCTGATATAAGAAATACTTAAGAGATTATTACACATTGCGGAAAAGAAAAAATCGTACTGCCTACTTCACCATGTTACATTGATTTCTTTTGTTCAATTCAAGATAATTCATTTGATCTTGCTTAATTTAGATTCAAATAAGCCAACCATCAGCTCAAAAACTCATAAAATCAAAAGTAGATATAGGAAATAATTATGTATCTCCCAAATTAGTTCCGCTAGCTTGTAGTCCTTCTATCCTTTTATGAGATTAGAACGAAAACATTTACTTAATTAAGTTTGTGCCTCACACAACTTGTGTCTTTTGTATCACAAATTGATGGAACTAAAGTTTTTTCAATCCAAAAGTGAAAATTTTGGATCTACTAATTTGAGAAATTTAAAAAACAGATAATAACAATGTGAACGTTTCATAGAGTTGTTTCTCTTTTCCGCGCTCACAAAAGCCACTTGAAAACATAACTTCTTGACATCACATAACCTGGTTCCTTATTTGTGCCAACAATTTCTTTACAAACACTTGGATCACTCATCCTTAGAGTGATTACAAAAAGTCGTCACTACCAGTTTAGGCTTTAAAATCTACAACCATAAAACTTAGAAAACTTACACTCCGTAAAACATGGACTGTAGCAGTAGTACTCCACATGCATTAAACTTCAAAAGAACATCAGTACGTTAGGCTAATAGAGACAATAACTAGCAATAAAAAGGAAAGATAAGTAAATACGATAACAAACTAACTAATCAACTTCCATATATTTGTATTTGTAAATAAATAAAACAACTTTTATATATTTGGAGACTTTCCAAGATGATTCACGAAAAGAACGATTGTACAAGACATAGTAATGTATAGCTCAAAGAAATTAAAGAAATATGTATACTGCAATTAAAAATTACACTAGCATAATATTTTGAAGAAAAATAAGATCTTCTCTGAAAAGTTGGTATGGTACATCAAATCATCAATGATACAATTGATATCGATGCCCAAAAAGGATATTTGCAGTATCAGGAAAAGGTTTAGCTTTCCTTTTTCATAGATCTTGCCCTTACAAAACTTTCTTCTACACAACACAACACGTATGAATACAAATGGGAAGAAGGTTTAGGCTAGACATGTCACGATCCAAAATTCATTAAAGGCCGTGATGGCGTCGGACAGCGCTGTCAGGCAAGCCAAAAATAAATACTTAATTTAGTTCTCGCTTTAATATTTTTAAAATCATATTTCCTTCAATTAAATAGTAAAATATGGAATTTACAAAATAAATAATAATATTTTTAACAATTTTCAATACAGGACAACCCATAATCACCCCAAAACCCGGTGTCACAAGTGCATGAGCCTCAACTAGGAATGTAAAATAAAATTCAACATCTGTCCGGAAAACAAATTTGGACAGAAAAAATATAAATACTCTGAAGGAGACTTTACTGGCTGCGGATTGTAGTATAGAATGCAGCTCACCTAAATTCTCGCGATAACCGTGCCTCTGCGCCCACAAGTCCACTAGATATATATATGTACCTGCACAAAATGTGCAGCAAGTGTAGTATGAGTACGTAAATCAACGTATACCCAGTAAGTATCTCGTCTAACCTCGAAGAAGTAGTGGCAAGGGGTCGACTCCGACACTTACTATGGGCTAACAATAAATACCAATATTATGCTTAAGCATGGATTGTATGAAATAGCTGTAAACTCAATAACAAGAAGTGAGTGGACAATTCTTTTATTAATAGAAAATTTTTCCAAACTTATTCTCGTCATTTAACAATTTATATCTCAAGCCAAAGAAGCAATATCAATTATAATTAGTTCCAAAGATTTATCATGCACAAATTATGCTGAGGTCGTACGGCCCGATCCAACAAAATATTTAAACTAATACATTGTCAAGGGTCAAACGGCACGAACCATAGATGCATCTATTAGCTACCGAGGAGTTCGGCCTGCTCCACAAAAGAGAAAACACATTAAACAATCAATTCAAGATTTATTAAGGGGAAAATATTCCAAGAATTACAAATTCTCATTTAACGGTCAAGTAAATGAAGTTTAACCTTTTTACAATTCCTTTATTGGGTTTCTCAATATTTTAAATAATTAAATTAACAAGTAGGGCGAAAACATCGCGAGTACAACATGATATGGATCCTAGACTACCCGGACATAAGCATAATAGTAGCTACGCACGGACTCTCATCACCTCGTGCGTGCGTAGCCCCCACAAATGGAAGCACATAATAATTTGATTCACATATGGGGTTAATTCTCTCTTACAAGGTTAGAAAGGAGACTTACCTCGCTCCGAAATTCCATAACCGGCTCCAAAACCTTTCCAACCACTCAAACCAATGCCCATAGCTCCAAAACTAGTCAATACAGGTGCAAATCCATAAATATATACTCTAATACTCATTATAATTCAATTTACGATAATTTCCAACTCCGCTCGAAAAATTGATAAAAATCACCCTCGGTCCCACATACCCAGATTCCGAATATGTTCGAAGATAAACATTACCATAACCCCACAAACTCAAATATATAATTCATTCCAAATTTCATGTCCAATTTTGTGGTCAAAATCCAAAAATATAAATTTCTAGGTTTCTTTCAAAATCCCACAATTTATATAAGTTTTCATGCTTGAATCCATCTATAAATCTTGTATTTAACTCACAATACGCGGGAATCACTTACCTCGTGAAGGATGATAAAATCGCACTCCAAAAGTACTCCAAAATCGGCTCCCATGGATAAAATGAAGTGAAATTGAGCCAAACCCTAGTTTTAAAGAAACACACTGCCCAGCTCGACCTTCGCACATGCGGTGCAATAATCGTTACTGCGGCTCCGCAGGTACGGTCCAAATTCCGCTCATGCACTCCTCACTGCCCAGCCAAGAACTCGCACCTGCGGAAGTCTCTTCGCTTCTACGGGTATCGCAGGTGCGACCTGCTCTCGCGCATCTGCGCAATTTTACGCACCAGCGGCAGTTGCCTCGCTCCTGCGCACTTGCAGGTGCGCTTACCCAGTCCGCTTATGCAGCTCCCCCAACTCCAGTCGATTCTCGCTTCTGCGAGCAATTCGTCGTACCCACGACTTCGCACATGCGGCCAAATTCACTCAGAAGCGATTACACCAGAAGCATTAAGCTTCAGAAATTCTTAAGTCCAAAAATCGATCTGTTAACCTTCCAGAATCCACCCGAGGCCCCCGGAACCTTAACCAATTATACCAACGAGTCCCAAAACCCATTACGAACTTAGTCGAGCCTTCGAATCACATCAAACAATGATAAAAACATGAATCGCACCCCAATTCAAGGTTAATGAACTTTAGAACTTCAAACTTCTACCTTCGATGCCGAAACCTATCAATCACGTCCGATTAACCTCAAATTTTGCACACAAGTCATAACTGACATTACGGACCTACTCCAACTTCTGGAGTCGGAATCCGACCCCGATATCAAAAAGTCCACTCCCGGTCAAACTTTCCAAAAACTTCAAATTTCCATTCTTTTGCCAAATGACCTCGAAATGGCCTACGGACCTCCAAATCCACTTCCGGACGCGCCCCTAAGTCCAGAATCAACATACGGAACTATTCCGAGGCTCGAAATCCCAATGGGACATCGGTAACATTGAAATGCACTTCAACCCAAATTTATGAAATCCTTCCAAAATGTCAACTTTCCACAATAGGCGTCGAAACGCTCCTGGGTCATCCAAAACCCGATCCGGACATACGCTCAAGTCCCAAAATCATCATACGAACCTGTTAGAACCTTCAAATCTCGATTCCGAGGTCATTTACTCAAAAACCACACCTTAGTAAATTCTTCCAACTTAAAGCTTCTGAAATGAGAATTGTCTTTCTAAATTAACTCCGGATTTCCCTAAATTCAATTCCAACCACACGTACAAGTCATAATACCTGAAGTGAAGCTACTCAAGGCTTCAAACCGCCGAACGATGCACTAAGGCTCACAACGACCGGTCGAGTCGCTACATTCTCTCCCACTTGAACATATGTTCATCCTCGAACATGTTAAGGATTGCTCTAGAGTTGTCTGAAATCGTTGTTTAACACCTCGTGCACCTACCCATGCTACCATAACTTAGTTGAGCACATTAGCTCGAGCAAATCTGAAGATCATCCCCTTTAGTTAGGCAAATAAGCCTTAGAGCCAAATTCCAACATCAGAAATTCTCTACTAGGCCTGCTTCCAACATACGAACACTGTTTCAAATACTACACGATGTACCAATACATGATTGTATACTCTCACTGAATTCATACCATGCACCGCATTATTCACATGCCCATAATAACATCCTCTGACAACAATAGCCGAAATCCCACGAATCTGATGCTCACGACATACCTCATGACACCTATAAGTCTTGTTCCAACTCTTGAAATGCCACGACAGAGAAGTTGTGTAGAACTCATAGCCACCTGCCGAATTACAATTTATGGAGTCTCTCCTCCCGACAAGAACCATTACCTCATTCTGTACTGAATAATAATATTTACTCTTTAATATGCTTCATATAAGTCTGATCGCATTGATCCTAGGTTCAATAATCTTGTCTCACCCAGTACAAGCTGCTCAGACAATAAGCCACCTCAGACACTGCCAAAAGTCTCATATGATGCCACAATGTGCCAACAAGCTACAAACTCGAATGTGATACATAAGGAAACGAACTCTGGAAAGATATACTCAACCATATAACTAATTTAAACAACTGAAAAGATGTTATGAATCTTCCTCAGGAAATGAGAAGCAAACCACACAATAATAGATATGGGAAACTGTACTCAATAACACACTGTTGCGGCGTGCAACCCGATCCAACCATGATACCCGTGGCGGCGTGCCACCCTATCCAAGCAACATATCCATGGCGGCGTGCCATCCGATCCAAGCAACATATCAGTGGCGGCGTTCCACCCGATCCAACCATATACCTGTGGCGGCGGGTCACCCGATCCACACATAATAATCTAAAGAAAAAAAACATCGGGTCATAACGCTTATACTCACGAAATGCCCGAATATCAACCATAAGCATGCCAAGAGCATAATATAAATATCGGGGAGACGGGTAGCATCATGCGCTATAAAACTCAAGCACCACTAAGGTGCGATATATGATCTGCATCTCGAGAGCCATCCTGCTCACATAACCCCACAAACTATATGGGATCTCAATATGAGTGTGAATAATCAAAACTGCCTCATAACCCACATGGCACAATAGAGACTACACAGAAGGGCCGACAATAAAAATATCATCCAAGGCCCGAAGACCCCTCCGAAAACAATCTATGATGAAATAAACACATCCGGCCCGATATAGAGCTCACATTCACATTTAGATCCATCCACGGACCCCAAGCCGATTCTGATCGTACCGCACTGGGATAATAACCCTTCAAGGACCCACGATGACCTATTCAGGACACATAAAAACAGCCGTCAAATCCGAAACGAACTCACATGGTCCACAACCTAAGGAATAGAATGCCTCTCAGGCATAAACTCTCGCACTTGCGATATTACCCTGACCTCCATATTCGGTCTAAATCTTTAACAATCAAGTGACTGACATGTCACACTTATACAAATCTCCCCGTGGGGCATGCTCCCACGACCATTCCGTTCAGGTAGCAAGGTACGCACATCCATACCACCAGCCATTCTAATTCTGTAGAGTGGGTCAAAACTCTGCAAGTCAATACACAAAGCCTCTTCCACATGACACCGATCTCAGGTGAGGTTAAAGACAATACCAGCTTACCCTTAACATCTGAATTCTTCCCCGCTCATCCGAACTCTTGACATTCTTGTCGAAATCAACTGCAACTTTGATCCTCAACTTTCAATTCCAATGCCGCTCACTACACCTAACATACCAATACGTGAGAGTACAAGAATTCCATCATAACTCCTGAACCACTAATAAAATAAACACTCCATCACATAGCAACCTTTTACTTAACTCATTTTAGGAGAACCATTGTAACACGCGACTGAATTCCCATAACCGCAGAAAATACAATCCTCAAGTAGTGGTCTAAACCACCATAACTCTCCTGGGACCCATCTACACATAGCAAGCCATAATACTCGAATGCCTCCAAATAAAATAAATTACAGCGGCCGTCAAGCCTCGCACGTGCCGCCACAAATTACATGTATAACTTAACATGCTGAAGGAACTGATCATTGCCACCATCGTGCCAATTCAACCATTGCTAACCGATCCGACTTCTTCTAATTTACTCTGGACTTGCCTTAGGAATAATAATAGCTCCATTCAAAACATCATGAACCCAAATCCGCACTCACCCTGAGTGACCTTATTTCACGAGACCACATTGTCTCAAAACCCACGAACCATCTCATACCCTCCTTCTGCACATATTCGCATCTTCAACCGGTACACCTATTCTGATAATTCCTCTATGAATCTGAAATTGCTTTCCCTCATTCCTACAATGCTACACCGCCGACCGAAGATAACGTAGAACACTCTCGGCCCCTTTTATAATCCACCGCAAAAGCTCAATACTTAACCATACTACGGACTCGATATCCTTAGGCACCGCACTATACATTTTTGAATCCACTAGGACCATTGTTGAGAGTCACCCACTCTGACTTGTTCCCAATTATGGTCAAACTCCAAGGCCCTGCTAGCACATGAACACTCTCTCAAAGAAGCACCCGGCTGGATCACTTTCCTTGTACTTCACATCTACACGAAGCATAAACTCTAAGTCCTCCCAAAGCCTGAACATGACTAGATAAGGCCAATTATAGCACACATTCCTCAAATCCTTTGCTCAAATTACCACTGATGTTCTCTTTCTCTAGTCGTAATAACCCACCAATATGCTGATAACCAGAAACCTCACAAGTAGATAACCATGCAATCCAATCATAGGCGGTGGGGCTCTCGCACTTAGCNTTGATCCTCAACTTTCAATTCCCATGCCGCTCACTACACCTAACATACCAATACGTGAGAGTACAAGAATTCCATCATAACTCCTGAACCACTAATAAAATAAACACTCCATCACATAGCAACCTTTTACTTAACTCATTTTAGGAGAACCATTGTAACACGCGACTGAATTCCCATAACCGCAGAAAATACAATCCTCAAGTAGTGGTCTAAACCACCATAACTCTCCTGGGACCCATCTACACATAGCAAGCCATAATACTCGAATGCCTCCAAATAAAATAAATTACAGCGGCCGTCAAGCCTCGCACGTGCCGCCACAAATTACATGTATAACTTAACATGCTGAAGGAACTGATCATTGCCACCATCGTGCCAATTCAACCATTGCTAACCGATCCGACTTCTTCTAATTTACTCTGGACTTGCCTTAGGAATAATAATAGCTCCATTCAAAACATCATGAACCCAAATCCGCACTCACCCTGAGTGACCTTATTTCACGAGACCACATTGTCTCAAAACCCACGAACCATCTCATACCCTCCTTCTGCACATATTCGCATCTTCAACCGGTACACCTATTCTGATAATTCCTCTATGAATCTGAAATTGCTTTCCCTCATTCCTACAATGCTACACCGCCGACCGAAGATAACGTAGAACACTCTCGGCCCCTTTTATAATCCACCGCAAAAGCTCAATACTTAACCATACTACGGACTCGATATCCTTAGGCACCGCACTATACATTTTTGAATCCACTAGGACCATTGTTGAGAGTCACCCACTCTGACTTGTTCCCAATTATGGTCAAACTCCAAGGCCCTGCTAGCACATGAACACTCTCTCAAAGAAGCACCCGGCTGGATCACTTTCCTTGTACTTCACATCTACACGAAGCATAAACTCTAAGTCCTCCCAAAGCCTGAACATGACTAGATAAGGCCAATTATAGCACACATTCCTCAAATCCTTTGCTCAAATTACCACTGATGTTCTCTTTCTCTAGTCGTAATAACCCACCAATATGCTGATAACCAGAAACCTCACAAGTAGATAACCATGCAATCCAATCATAGGCGGTGGGGCTCTCGCACTTAGCTTGGAGCTACCATTGCATAACTCTAGAACCCACCAAGACTCCTCATCCCCCATTGACATGATTTCCACAATCAACCCGCTAAATTCCTCGAAATCCTTATGTAAAATATTTCATGAACATTCTAAATCACTAGCCACATTCACATATTCGACCTCTTACTGGATAGCCAGTAAAATCCTTCGTAGAGGCTTCATCAACATCACACGACAGCTAAACTGCTCACAGGAGATAACCCAAATGTGGAAATTACATGCCAACATCTTCCAACAGCACTGCACCGAGTACAATTACTATGAAATCAATAAACCACCCTAAGCCTGTGCTCATTCACCAGTTGTACAAGTCCGTTTACTCCCCATTGACATCAACTAAAGGTGTGACGATACATTCCAATCCAAAGTCATGTTGCATCCCTCTTCATATTAAGCAACTCCCTCCTGTCACACCCAATCTTACTCAATATAACAGCCAATATTCCAAATTAAGCACGTAGCCCTAGCCATTGTCCACCATGAATCCCAAATCACTCTAACTTCCCCCAAGGCGTGTGGCTACCCCACCACAGAACCCGTATGTTGCTCTACCACTCCCCTACTTTGGTCAAACCCTCTCCTTTAAGCAACTACTCGACTTCTGTTTCTCACACGTGGCCTTCTAGAATTTTAACCACCGCAAGACACCTCTCACATGTCCTTCCTCATCCTTCACTGCCCAGTTGTTTCCTTAAATCAAAATCTATCTCTGTAGCACTTGACGATCATCTTTCTCGAGCCATGAACACTAGAAACACCGATTCGATTCCGAAATCGCTACACCCCGTTATTTCTAACAACCGCTTCTCCGACACCATTTCACAATACCCTATCCCGAAGAGAATTGAATAAGACCACAATACCGGCGAACTTAACGCACCCAATCCAGGATGATGTCACTACATCATAGATGAAGATTCCACCGCGCTTGAAATACCCAGTCTCGTTACTCCATCAACCCAAACCTGAACGTTTTAGTCTGATTGCCTCTTCTCCGCCGGAACTAAATGTTTAACCTCTAAGCCGTGAAATTAGAAGTCCTTCTATCAAGTCATTTATTGTCGCAATCCATATATAAGCACCTTACCATTACACCAACACTATGTGATAACAACGCACGAATCATCATAACAATCAGTGCCAAATCTCAAACCATAGGCAATGCTGATACTGAGCTGAAATGGCAGAACGGCCTTCTGCAAGGTGACGACAATAGCCCAATCAAATACGCAGGGAGAAACATCCCGCACCACATCTGTAGTACCATTAAGATTCCTCGATTTTCAAATTTATAACAAGTGCTTCACGTCGTACAAGATTGAACAAGAAGGAAATGAATGCATAAGCTTCAAAGGAATCAAATCGCACGATGAGGAATCAAGAAGGGAAGTGCTCCTAACAGTCTGGTAGCCTCTCAAAGATAAGTACAGACATCTCCGTACCGATCCGCGAGACTCTACTAGACACTCTCACGACTCGTGAGACCTAAGTAAACCTAGTACTATGATACCATGTTGTCACGACCCAAAAACCAGTAAAGGTCGTGATGGCGCCGGACAACGCTGTCAGGCAAGCCAAAATAAGTACTTAATTTGGTTCTCGCTTTAATATTTTTAAAATCATATTTCCTTCAATTAAATAGTAAAATATGGAATTTACAAAATAAATAATAATATTTTTAACAATTTTCAATACAGGACAACCCATAATCACCCCAAAACCCGGTGTCACAAGTGCATGAGCCTCAACTAGGAATGTAAAATAAAATTCAACATCTGTCCGGAAAACAAATTTGGACAGAAAAAATATAAATACTCTGAAGGAGACTTTACTGGCTGCGGATTGTAGTATAGAATGCAGCTCACCTAAATTCTCGCGATAACCGTGCCTCTGCGCCCACAAGTCCACTAGATATATATATGTACCTGCACAAAATGTGCAGCAAGTGTAGTATGAGTACGTAAATCAACGTATACCCAGTAAGTATCTCGTCTAACCTCGAAGAAGTAGTGGCAAGGGGTCGACTCCGACACTTACTATGGGCTAACAATAAATACCAATATTATGCTTAAGCATGGATTGTATGAAATAGCTGTAAACTCAATAACAAGAAGTGAGTGGACAATTCTTTTATTAATAGAAAATATTTTCAAACTTATTCTCGTCATTTAACAATTTATATCTCAAATCAAAGAAGCAATATCAATTATAATTGGTTCCAAAGATTTATCATGCACAAATTATGCCAAGGTCGTACGGCCCAATCCAACAAAATATTTAAAATGTGCACTCCCGAGGATCGAACGGCACGAACCATAGATGCATCTATCTGCTACCGAGGCGTTCGACCCGCTCCACAAAAGAGAAAACACATTAAACAAATTCTCATTTAACGGTCAAGTAAATGAAGTTTAACCTTTTTACAATTCTTTTATCGGGTTTCTAAATGTTTTTAAACTATTAAATTAACAAGTAGGGCGCAAACATCGCTAGTACAACATGATACGGGTCCTAGACTATCCGGACATAAGCATAATAGTAGCTACGCACGGACTCTCGTCACCTCGTGCGTACGTAGCCCTCACAAATAGAAGCATATAATAATTTGATTCACCTATGAGGTTAATTCCCTCTTACAAGGTTAGAAAGAAGACTTGCCTCGCTCCGAAATTCCATAACCGGCTCCAAAGTCTTTCCAACAACTCAAACCAATGCACGTCGCTCCAAAACTAGTCCGCAAAAGTACAAATCCACAAATATATACTCTAATACTCATTATAATTCAATTTACGACAATTTCCAACTCTGCTAGAAAAGTCGATAAAAATCACCCTCGGGTCCACGTGCCCGAATTCCGAAAATGTTTGAAGATAAACATTACCCATGACCCCATGAACTCAAATATAAAATTCACTCCAAATTCCATGTCCAATTTCGTGGTCAAAATCCAAAAATATAATTTTCAAGGTTTCTTTCAAAATTCCACAATTTCTATAAATTTTCATGCTTGAATCCATGTATAAATGTTGTATTTAACTCACAATACGCGGGAATCACTTACCTCATGAAGGATGATAAAATGACAGTCCAAAAGTGCTCCAAAATTCGCTCATAACAAGCAGTGCCAAATCTCAAACCTTAGGCAATGCTGATACTGAGCTGAAATGGCAGAATGACCTTCTGCAAGGTGACGACAATAGCCCAATCAAATACGCAGGGAGACACATCCCGCACCACATCTGCAGTACCATTACAATTCCTCGATTTTAAAATTTATAACAAGTGCTTCACGTCGCACAAGATTGAACAAGAAGGAAATGAATGCATAAGCTTCAAAGGAATCAAATCGCACGATGAGGAATCAAGAAGGGAAGTGCTCCTAACCGTCTGGTAGCCTCTCAAAGATAAGTACACACGTCTCCGTACCGATCCGCGAGACTGTACTAGACTCTCTCACGACTCGTGAGATCTAAGTGAACCTAGTGCTCTGATACCATATTGTCACGACCCAAAATCCATTAAAGGTCGTAATGGCGCTGGACAGCACTGTCAGGCAAGCCAAAATAAGTACTTAATTTGGTTTTGGTTTTAATATTTTTGAAATCATATTTCCTTCAATTAAATAGTAAAAGATGGAATTTACAAAGTAAATAATAATATTTTTAACAATTTTCAATACATGAAAACCCATAATCTCCCCAAAACCCGGTGTCACAAGTGCATGAGCCTCAACTAGGAATGTAAAATAAAATACAACATATGTCCAGAATACAAATTTGGATAGGAGAAATATAAATACTCTAAAGGAGACTGTTGGCTGCGGATCGTAGTATAGAATGCAACTCACCTAAATTCCCGCAATAACCGCGCCTCTGCACCCACAAGGCCACTAAATATATATGTACCTGCACAAAATGTGCAGCAAGTGTAGTATAAGTACGTAAATCAACGTGTACCCGGTAAGTATCCCGTCTAACCTCGAAGAAGTAGTGGCGAGGGGTCGACTCCGACACTTACGATGGGATAACAATAAATACCAATATTATGCTTAAGCATGGATTGTGAAATAGCTATAAACTCAATAACAAGAAGTGAGTGGACAATTATTTTATTAATAAAAAATATTTTCAAATTTATTCTCGTCATTTAACAATTTATATCTCAAATCAAAGAAGCAATATCAATTATAATTGGTTCCAAAGATTTATCATGCACAAATTATGCCAAGGTCGTACGGCCCAATCCAATAAAATATTTAAAATGTGCACTCCCGAGGATCGAACGGCACGAACCATAGATGCATCTATCTGCTACCGAGGCGTTCGACCCGCTCCACAAAAGAGAAAACACATTAAACAAATTCTCATTTAACGGTCAAGTAAATGAAGTTTAACCTTTTTACAATTCTTTTATCGGGTTTCTAAATGTTTAAAACAATTAAATTAACAAGTAGGGCCCAAACATCGCGAGTACAACATGATATGGGCCCTAGACTACCCGGACATAAGCATAATAGTAGCTACGCACGGACTCTCGTCACCTCGTGCGTACGTAGCCCTCACAAATAGAAGCACATAATAATTTGATTCACCTATGAGGTTAATTCTCTCTTACAATTTTAGAAGGGTGACTTGCCTCGCTCCGAAATTCCATAACCGGCTCCAAAGCCTTTCCAACAACTCAAACCAATGCACTTCGCTCCAAAACTAGTCAAATAAAGTACAAATCCATAAATATATACTCTAATACTCATTATAATTCAATATACGACAATTTCCAACTCCGCTCGAAGAGTCGATAAAAATCACCCTCGGGTCCACGTGCCCTGATTCCGAAAATGTTCGAAGATAAACATTACCCATAACCCCACGAACTCAAATATAAACTTCACTCCAAATTCCATGTCCAATTTCGTGGTCAAAATCCAAAAATATACTTTTTTAGGTTTCTTTCAAAATCCCACAATTTCTATAAATTTTCATGCTTGAATCTATGTATAAATCTTGTAGTTAACTCACAATACGCGGGAATCACTTACCTCATGAAGGATGATAAAATGACACTCCAAAAGTGCTCCAAAATCGGCTCATAACAATCAGTGCCAAATCTCAAACCTTAGGCAATGCTGATACTGAACTGAAATGGCAGAATGGCCTTCTGCAAGGTGACGACAATAGCCCAATCAAATATGCAGGGAGAAACATCTCGCACCACATCTGCAGTACCATTACAATTCCTTGATTTTCAAATTTATAACAAGTGCTTCACGTCGCACAAGATTGAATAGGAAGGAAATGAATGCATAAGCTTCAAAGGAATCAAATCGCACGATAAGGAATCAAGAAGGGAAGTGTTCCTAACAGTCTGGTAGCCTCTCAAAGATAAGTACAGACATCTCCGTACCGATCCGCGAGACTCTACTAGACTCTCTCACGACTCGTGAGACCTAAGTGAACCTAGTGCTCTGATACCATATTGTCACGACCCAAAATCCATTAAAGGTCGTAATGGCGCCGGACAACGCTGTCAGGCAAGCCAAAATAAGTACTTAATTTGGTTCTCATTTTAATATTTTTGAAATCATATTTCCTTCAATTAAATAGTAAAAGATGGAATTTACAAAGTAAATAATAATATTTTTAACAATTTTCAATACATGACAACCCATAATCTCCCCAAAACCCGGTGTCACAAGTGCATGAGCCTCAACAAGGAATGTAAAATAAAATACAACATATGTCCAGAATACAAATTTGGACAGGAGAAATATAAATACTCTAAAGGAGACTGTTGGCTGCGGATCGTAGTATAGAATGTAACTCACCTAAATTCCCGCAATAACCGCTCCTCTGCGCCCACAAGGCTGCTAAATATATATGTACCTGCACAAAATGTGCAGCAAGTGTAGTATGAGTACGTAAATCAACGTGTACCCGGTAAGTATCCCGTCTAACCTCGAAGAAGTAGTGGCAAGGGGCCGACTCCGACACTTACTATGGGATAACAATAAAGACCAATATTATGCTTAAGCATGGATTGTATGAAATAGCTATAAACTCAATAACAAGAAGTGAGCGGGCAATTCTTTTATTAATAGAAAATTTTTTCAAATTTATTCTCGTCATTTAACAATTTATATCTCAAATCAAAAAAGCAATATCAATTATAATTGGTTCCAAAGATTTACCATGCACATATTATGCCAAGGTCGTACGGCCCAATCAAACAAAATATTTAAAATGTGCACTCCCGAGGGTCGAACGGCACGAACCATAGATGCATCTATCTGCTACCGAGGCATTTGACCCGCTCCACAAAAGAGAAAACACATTAAACAAATTCTCATTTAACGGTCAAGTAAATGAAGTTTAACCTTTTTACAATTCCTTTATCGGGTTTCTAAATGTTTTAAATAATTAAATTAACAAGTAGGGCGCAAACATCGCGAGTACAACATGATATGGGTCCTAGACTACCCGGACATAAGCATAATAGTAGCTACGCACGGACTCTCGTCACCTCGTGCGTACGCAACCCTCACAAATAGAAGCGCATAATAATTTGATTCATCTATGAGGTTAATTCCCTCTTACAAGGTTAGAAAGGAGACTTGCCTCGCTCCGAAATTCCATAACCGGCTCCAAAGCCTTTCCAACAACTCAAACCAATGCACGTCCCTCCAAAACTAGTCAAAAAAAGTGCAAATCCATAAATATATACTCTAATACTCATTATAATTCAATTTACGATAATTTCCAACTCCGCTCGAAAAGTCGATAAAAATTACCCTCGGGTCCACGTGCCCGGATTCCGAAAATGCTCGAAGATAAACATTACCCATAACCCCACGAACTCAAATATAAAATTCACTCCAAATTTCATGTCCAATTTCGTGGTCAAAATCTAAAAATATAATTTTCTAGGTTTCTTTCAAAATCCCACAATTTCTATAACTTTTCATGCTTGAATCCATGTATAAATCTTGTATTTAACTCACAATACGCGGGAATCACTTACCTCATGAAGGATGATAAAATGACACTCCAAAAGTGCTCCAAAATCGGCTCACATGGATGAAATGAAGTGAAATTGAGCCAAACCCTCATTTTAAAGAAACACACTGCCGAGCCCGACCTTCGCACCTGCGGTCCAATAGCCGCTCATGCGGGTGC
Source organism: Nicotiana otophora (assembly GCA_000715115.1). Taxonomy (NCBI): domain Eukaryota; kingdom Viridiplantae; phylum Streptophyta; class Magnoliopsida; order Solanales; family Solanaceae; genus Nicotiana; species Nicotiana otophora. The sequence goes on along the minus strand of AWOL01S0003962.1, from coordinate 47,871 downwards.
GCAGGTGCGGTCCAAATTCCCCTCATGCGGTCCTCACTGCCCAGCCAAGAACTCGCACCTGCGAAAGTCTCTTCGCTTCTGCGGGCATCGCAAGTGCGACCTGCTCTCGCGCATCTGCACAATTTTACGCACCAGCGGCAGTTGCCTCGCTCCTGCGCACTCGCATGTGCGCTTATCCAGTCCGTTTCTACAGCTCCCCCAGCTCTAGTCCATCTCGCTTCTGCGAGCAATTCGTCGTACCCGCGATCTCGCACCTGCACCCAAAGTCACGCAGGTGCGATTACACCAGAAGTATTAAGGTTCAGAAATTCTTAAGTCCAAAAATCGGTTTGTTAACCTTCCGGAATCCACTCGAGTCCCCCCGGGCCTTAACCAATTATACCAGCGCGTCCCAAAACACATTACGAACTTAGTCAAGCCTTCGAATCATATCAAACAATGCTAAAACCATGAATCGCACCCCAATTCAAGATTAATGAACTTTAGAACTTCTACCTTCGATGCCGAAACCTATCAAATCACGTCTGGTTGACCTCAAATTTTGCATACAAGTCATAATTGATATTACGGACCTACTCCAACTTCCGGAATCGGAATTCGACCCCGATATCAAAAAGTCTACTCCCGGACAAACTTTTCAAAAACCTTCAAATTTCCATTTTTTCGCCAAATGACCGTGAAACGACCTACTGACCTCCAAATCTACTTTCGGACGCACCCCTAAGTTCAGAATCACCATACGGAGCTATTCTCAGGCTCGGAATCCCCATCTTACATAGATAACATTGAAATACACTTCAACCCATATTTATGAAATCCTTCTAAAATTCCAACTTTTCACAATAGGCGCTGAAACGCTCCCGAGTTATCCAAAACCCGATTCGGACATACACCCAAATCCAAAATTATCATACAAACTTGTTGGAACCTTCAAATCTCGATTCCGAGGTTGTTTACTCAAAAATCACACCTTAGTAAATTCTTCCAACTTAAAGCTTCCGAAATGAGAATTCTCTTTCTAAATCAACTCCGCATCTCTCGAAATTCAATCCGATCACACGTACAAGTCATAATACCTGAAGTGATGCTACTCAAGGCCTCAATCCGTCAAACGACGCGCTATGGCTCATAACGACCGGTCGAGTCGTTACAATACATGTCCCACAAATTTATCCGGACGATTTGTTTTTTATTCTTTTTCCATTACTATAAACCATACTTTTCTTTTAACTACATATTAAAAAATATTTTACAATTATGAAAAGGACTAGGAAATCCAAAGTTGACCCACCTCAAACTACTATTGATCCAGTTATCATGATTGAAAGTTACTCCGTAGACAGTATGCAGAAGGGTTCTAACTAGGGGTGTTTATAAAAATTCAAAAAATCGAACCAAACGAAAAATCAAACCAAAGCGACCAAAAAATCGATACTTTTTGGTTTGGTTTTGGTTTTGAATTTTAAAAACCAATCAAATTTGGTTTGGCTTTGGTTTTAATAAAAAAATAACCGAAAAAAAATCAAACCAAACCGACTATAGAAGTAGCTATTTCAAATTTATTATTACACATATATACATGTTAATCGTTTGCACTTTTAGTACAATTATATGCCTTTATATTCTATTTTGATTAGTAGTTTTCTTTTGCTAAGTTTAAGAATTCATTTTATGTTAAAAATAATCTATTTTTAATTGAATCCTTAAATTATTTATCACTATTCGATTTAATTATCATCAATATATCTTAATAAATGATAGATTTTTTAAAGGACAATTGATTTGATAGTATTACATTAAAAATGTAGTCACCGGAATATGTATTTGGTAGTGTATGTCTCATATTTTAAAAAAAAACCCGATAAATAACCGGAAAACCCAAAAATTCGACAAAAACCCGGCATAAAACGAATCTATAAAAAATCAACTTAATTGATTTGGTTTTGTTCTAATATTTGAAAAACCGATTTACTTGGTTTGATTTCTTTTTAGGGAAAAATCGATCCATACCGAACCATGAACACCCCTGGCTCTAACCATGCAAACCATGCGAACCTTAGAGCCAACAGAAATAGATTACCCCAAGGCAGCAAAACTTCAGTAGCTCAATCATTGCAATAAGCAGTAAAGAAGAGGGAAAGAGTCAAATTAAGATAGATGCAAGAGAAGCAACATGCTAAGACAAAACATGAGTAGCTAAATAACAATTCTTTCGAAAGCTTCTATCTCTGAGAGGAGCACTGCAAAATCCATGAAAACCAATGCAGCTAATATTAGTAGGTGAGTTTCACACCATTTCCAGATTGAAGAACCTTTTTAAAAAGATCTCGAGACCAAAGAACTCTGAGGAAGTTATCTATTTAGCATGTTGTATTTCTTAATCAGAGACAAAAACTCTAGAAATAAAGCAGGTGTCAAAGTCTCACACAACAAAGTTTAATGCAGACGAAGCACCTAAAAGAAATGAAACAAATGACCTAATGCAACAAAACGTAAACGAACAGATGACACCACTAAAAACTTAGCTGCATCACTACTTACTGTAACACTAAACAGTGTTCAAATCTTCTCAGTTTGAAAATAATACAGACGGTGCAGCACCATGCTTGTTCTGTTGTAAACACAACAAAATATGGAAAGGGACAAGTAACATCACCACCGCCCCTGCTTTTCTGCCACCAGCAATAGCAGATCTCATCCATTACCATACAACGGAACATAATAAATCACATCATTTATCTTTAGTCAAGCAAAAGAATGAGGGTTGACAAGAGTGTGAGTTCAAGTCACCCCAAGAGCAAGGTGGGAAGTTCTTGGAGGGAGGGAGCCGAGGGTCTATCGGAAACAGCCTTTACCCCTGGGGTAGAGTAAGGTCTGCGTACACACTACCCTCCACAGAATCAACTAGTGGGATTATACTGAGTTGTTGTAAGCAAAAGAATGAGGGTGATGTGGCAACTAAAGAATAAAGAAACATCTCGAGAATGGGGTTGATCCCAACCAAGAGATTAGGCATTCAGTGGAAAACCAAATATAAATAAATAAACTTTCCCGGACCCCGCGCATAACAGGAGCTTAGTGCACCGGGCTGCCCTTAAATATATAAAGGAGCTAGAATAAGTTAGTATCCCACTCACCAGTCTAGCTATCAGCTAGCACACTCGTGATAAATCCAGCAGCTATTCCAGCATATGCAGACAGGTGCAGTAGGTATACTACCTTGAAAGAAATGGAAGCACCAAAACGTGGAAGACGTTATCATTCAACAAGCGAAAGTGGTTGCAACATTTAGAAACAAATAATATTGATCGTTAGTAGGAAACAAGGAGGTCTAATTAAACTGAGCTATATCAAACCCTTGTGTTTCTCCTGCTGAATGATTGGTAGTGCTGGTGTTGCACAAAGAGAAAAACCATGTAGTCACTGGAGACTAATAAGAATACGTCATCACTATGCGCATTGATGCAAGAATGCATCAAGAGCGTGAAAGTTAAACTCAAATCTTCTCTGTCTCTTTCAGCTTCAAAAGTCAGTGGTCAACAACGGTATAGATGAAACAAACAGTGAAGAATGTATTTGCTAGTAAGCAGATGGAAATAAAACGATTTTCTTTAAAGGGGTGATAAACTGAATCCCTAATAACAGATCATGCAGAGCCCAAAAAGAAAAAGAAAAAGAGAACAAAAGAACAAAACTTTCACCCAACGCTAAAGTCAACTATTCCAACTTAAACATCAATAGGCACAGATGCTTTATTATATGATACTAATAACATCTTGTCGAAAGTTCACAATTCAGATTTTAGAGAACAAACATACACCAAATTATGTGCTGTAGACAAACCATCCACTTATTTGCTACAGAAAGACACTCAAATTAGTTCCCTGTAGAAAGAAAGTATGCTTTAAAATATCAAACATCACAATTGCATGGAAACAAGTAAAGTTGATAGCGGTAACCTAAGAGGAATAGAAGTATCGAACCACCGGAAGGGTAATGTTCTGGGTAAACAGCTATTACAAGTCAACAACTTATATGGCAACAGGCAAGCATGTCTTCTAAAACAAACGCCAATCTCATGGGTGCACCACATGCAATCCGTGTTGTCCCCAATGCTAAATTCCCAGATTAAACCAATAAGAAAACATGCCATGATTTACATGAAAATACCCAATTCAATTAAAAAAGAGATTATTACATAATTGTATCTGTCAGATGGAACACTATTTCAAACCTATCGAAACACCTAGACTTCCCTACTACAAACAGCTGCCAAAATATAAAGGTAGAAAAAA
>AWOL01S0003962.1:0-40894 GCA_000715115.1 Nicotiana otophora | reverse complement strand
CGGGGGGAGGAGGAGGAGGCTGACAACATCTAAAGAAGAATACTACATTAGCACTTTATAAGGTCGAACTCACAACAGACAGAATCTTTCCCACTGTAAAAAGGAGGCTAAAACTATGTACTGCAAAAGAGGTAGTATTCCCAGAATGGTGACAAAAAAGACACGAGTTAGCATGAGAACTTCTCAGAGAAGAGACTTACATTGACGAGGGAAACTTGAGACAAGTAACCATCGCAAATGCTCTTCCCTGATCATTCATTCATTTCCTGGTAATTCATCTTCCTTCTTGGTCTGGGAAACCGTTTCAACATCCACTCTAGAAGCCTCCTCCATAGTATCATCTCCCAAACTTGCATTATCTAATCCCTGTACCTTGTTTTCAATGTTCTTGTTTAATGGAGTGAACTGAACCTCATTCCCAGTTTTCAGATCCTTATCGTCGTTCACTTCACTCTTTCTTCCATCATCAGCAATTATTTCCTTTTCAAAAGCTTCATCCATCCTATTGCCATCAACTTCTTCATCTTCTTTTCCTACTTTATCAGATTCCTTTTCAAAAGCTTCCTCGTTCCCATTACGATTAGCCTTTTCACCTTCTTCTCCAACTTTCACCTCATTTTCTGCCAATTCAACGTCATCCTCAATCCTATCTTCTTCCTTCCCTTTCACATTCCCAACTCCTTCCATGTGCCCTTCAACCAGTTCAACATTGTTATCCTCCAAAGAATGGCCATCCTCATGACTCTCACTCTCAGACTCATTCTCCACTACCTCCTCAGTCATCTCCTCGCATCCACGACCCCTCCTCTCAAGACTTTGCAACCTCCTCCTCAAATCACCCAACTCCCTCTCCATCAAGAACAACCTGTCCTTCAAAATCAAGTTCTCTTCCTCTAACTGAGCAATATGTGTATCTTGATCGTCCACACGGTTTCCCAACACATTGTTGTACTCCATCCCGCTATAGTTCGGGTAAATCATCTCAAACCTGCTCAAATCATGATCCAACCGCCTCTCCACTTCCACATGTTCTTCCACATCACTCTCACTCGATCCTCCCTCCTCTTCTTCCTCATCCTCGTGTCCTTCTACCTCATGACCAGGCGATCTCAGCCTAATCAACCCATTCATCGATCCGTACCCATCCACTCCCCACTCCTCTTTAGCCATATCTACTAACACCTCCCTCGACGGGGAGAAAATAGGGGTCGGCAACACAGCCGGAGTTACAGGGCAAGGGGACACCAAAGAAGCAATACCACCACTTTTTTTCGCCCTAATGATATATGAAGATGTGTTCCGAGGCGCATAAGGTGCATTCATGTTATTATTATTGTTATGATAAAATTTCTTCTTAGGGAAAAATCTCCGGGCCTTCAATCGGTTTTGCTGTTGCAAGTCATTTAACGTAGGCGGCTTATATCCACCACCTTGAGCATTGGTACTACTACCGCTACTTCCTAAAATCTCGTTCCGCCTTGCAGCATCCATTCTCTGCTCCTTCTTATTTACCTTTTTACCCTTCCAATTATTCCGAGGTCCCAAGGGCTTGGAATGCTGCTTTCCAGTAACAAATTGCTTCATATTGGGGTTAGGGTTTTGAAATTTCAGCTGGTCGACTGACGGCGGTGGCAGAGGCTGCTGCGGCCACATCCTGTAGTTCCGATTCATCATCTGTGGTGGCTGCTGCATCATCAACGGCGGCTTATTCATAGCCATACTCTTATATACATAATTATACGTGGAATTAAAGTTGAATTTGTCATTGTTTACCTGCTGCTGTTGAAGCTGTGGATTTAAGATCTGAGGTTGTTGACTCATACTTAGCATTTGGTTTTGACTCATACTCATCCTCTGTTGTTGTTGATTCATCATTTTTCCTTGCTCGTTCATTTTACTCCACAAACCACCAAAAAAACCCTAACCAAAAATTTAAAAAAAAAACAGATCGTAAATCAAATCGGAACAGTTACTCCTCAAATTATCGCTAAGAAAAAACCTCCGAAAATTGAAAACAATTACAGAGATATTCGGACTCTCTTTTGTTTTGTTTTTTTTTTTTTTGGTCGAATTGAGTTTTTTAGGTAATCGAACCTAATTTTTGGAATCCGATTCGTTGCTTGAATTGAGGTTTAATTTTTTTGAATTCTTCAATTTTCTCTCTCTAGAAATCTCGATCCGTAGTTTTTGCGTGAGCCTTTAAATTTTGTGCTGTGGTGACGGACGGAAAGGCGAAAGGGTGGTGGTGTTTATATAGGAGAAGAGGAAATGATTTAACGGTAGAGATTTATCCTAATGAAAATGGAAGATGGATAAGTGACACGTGGTGTAAGAGTGCGGGTTTTTGACAGGATTAGGTTTTGAGAAAGTAACAGTAACCGCCCTTGGTTTATTGATTAAATTACGCATACCAGCCATTGTTGATTTTAAAATTACATAGGCCTCCTCATTATTTGACACAAATAAGTGGAGTTGTTCTTTAATTTAAATTTGACTCCCTTAAGTTTTAAAAGTCACCATAAGGATCTAATGAATTACTTTTTCGATCTCGTTTTATGTGTTTTAGTTGGAATAAAATTTAAAAGTATAAATAAGATCTTTGAATCTTATAAACTTAAAATAAATACATGTATAATATGCTAAAAGTACCTTGTGAATCTTTTAGATGTAACATCTTATATCTATACGGGAGTGTTTTTAAAAATTAAATATGAGTATTAGAATTAAAAATTTATTAGATATATAAATGCGATTGTTTGAAGTAAGACACAAAATTAAAACGAAGGAAGCACTAAAAAAAGGAAACTAAAATATTCAAAGTGTAAATATTTTAAGTTTTACAATCATTTTTTTAATATAAATAAAACTCTATACTTCAATAACCGAATTTCGTAGCATTTCAACGCGATTCATGTTATGGGAGGTATTTTAATCCCGTGCCATTTATAAAATAGATGGTTATGTTAGATTCTAACTTGGGACAAAAGGCAAACAATTATCACAATAATTTAGTTTATTTGACACGAATGTACGAGTATGATTCGCATTTGACAAGGATTAGGTTTTGAGAAAGGAATTGCCTTGCTTTGTTATCTAAAATTCTAAATTACCATACGAATGTCACGTAAGCCTTCGTCATGGTTGAAGGAAAAAAATACATAAAATTCAACTTTAATTTACAATTACTAATTTGTATTTTATATTACTGCTAAATTAAGATGATATTGTGAAAAAGGAGTATTTTGACGATTTTATCCTCTTAATATATTAAGCATTCATTTTGTCAAGTTGTATAGGTGTACCATCTATCTTCTTAAAAACAAATAAAAAGGTCGTGACGTTAATCATTACAAAATAAAGGTTCAATTTATTTATAAAAAAAATCCGTCTTACATCAATCTTAAACTGGACGTCTGGCTTCTTTTTTTATTTTTTAATTATTTTAACAATAAATAAAATTCAATAACAGGACAAGGTAAGAGGTATTGTTCTTGAATGACTGTTCAAATACAAAAGTAAACTCCTATATAACTATTTACAAGTTATCTTAGTTTGCTCAATGCTATATTATATTAGGAATCACTATAGCTACTACTTCATTAAAGAGGTTCATCTTTCAAATCGATTGACTATTAGTAATTTAGTATTAGATAATCAACTGCACTTTAAACAGATATGGGTTCAGCCTTGCCGCGTCAATTTTATAATATAAATTTATTGCATAAAAGTTTATTAAAATTACAACAAATAAGATATATGATCCTATAATTTTAAAAGTACAATCAATTCAATGTGCTAAGAGCTTGTTTGGCGAAGCTTTTGGGAGGCCATAATTTTTCTTTTGTTTAAAAAGTACTTTTTGAAAAATTTAAACTGTTTGGCCGAAATAAAAAAGTATTTTTGAGAAAAAATAGAAAATTAACTTATTCAAGACAAATTTAACCTTATAATAAATTTATATTTTTCAAATTATCCCTCATTAATTTAATATTTTTCTTTTCTTTTTCCTTTTTCTTCTTATTCTACTATACATTTCTTCTCTTTTTTATTTTAATCACATTTTTATTCTCTTTCTCCTATTCCTAATATTAGATTTTAAATTATATTGAATGATGTATTTTGACATATTTAAATTATCATATAAATAATATCAAACACTCAATGTTATTACTTTGGAATAACTATATTTTATATTGTGATGACTCGATAGGTCATCTTTAAATTTAACATTCAATTTTGTGCTCTAAGACCTCGAATAGTACCATTTAATATTTTTCGATTTGCGTGCGCAGTCCGTATATTTTTCTGAAAAGCCTTTATCTGAAATAGTTCTTTAAAACTCACTTAAGTTGACTTCGGTCAATATTTTGAGCAAACGGACCCGGATCAGTATTTTGACAGTTCTGATGGGTCCGTATCGTGATTTGAGACTTGGGTGTATGCCCGGAATTAAATTCAAAAGTCCATAGCTCGAATTATCGTCATTTGACGAAAATTAGAAATTTAAAGGTTTAAATAATTCTTAAATTGGCCATAAGTGGATTTTTGTTGATACCGGGTCCCGATTTAGATTCCTAGAGTTCGATCAGCTTCGTAACAATATTTGTGACTTGTGTACTAAAGTTGAAGTTATTCTGAGGTGTATAGGCACGTTTTCCGTTAGTTTTTGAAAAAAAATAAAACGTTTGATTTTATAAAGCTTGCATTTTTAAAGTTTGACCGGAAATTTGACTTTTGAGCAAACGACTCCGGAATAGAATTTTGATGTTCCAATAGTTTCATATAGTGATTTCGGACTTAGGCGCATGTCCGGATTTGGATTTGGATATCTGTAGGACAATTCGATGCATATTGGCGAAAGTTGGAAAATAGAAGATTTTTGAAAAGTTTGACCGGGAGTTAACTTTAATGATATCGGGGTCGAAATTCGATTCTGAAAATTGGAATAGCTTTGTTATGTCATTTATGACTTGTACGCCAAATTTAAAGTCATTCCGGATTTATTTAACATGTTTCGGCACGAGTTTTGTAAATTGAAAAGTTTAAAACTCATAAGTGTGAATCGAGATGTGAATTGTAATTTCGATGTTATTTGACGTGATTTGAAACATCAAGTAAGTCCGTATTATATTTCGGAACTTTCTGGAATATTCGGATGAGGTCCCGTGGGGCTCGGGTGAGTTTCGGACCATTTTCAGGCCATTTTTTTACTGCAGTTTTCGGCTACAGCACTGTGCGAATTTTTGATGCACAGAACTGATTTTGGAATCTTATATCTCGTAATCTATAAGGAATCTGGAGATTTTTAAAATACTAAAGTTGTACCCTTTGATTCTATTTTCCAGAAAGGTAAACCATTCATCATTTGGACATTTGTACAGAAAGTTATGATCGATTTACTGAAAGCTGGTACTGCAGTTTTCGGCTACAGCAATGTGCGAATTTCTGATGCACATAGCCGACTTTGGAAGCTTATATCTCACAATCTATAAGAAATCTGTAGATTTTCAAAACATAAAAGTTGTAGCCTTTGATTCTAGTTTCCATGAAGGTAACCCATTCATTATTTGGACATTTGTACAGAAAGTTATGATAGATTTACTGAAGGCTAGTAGCAGTTTTTGTTTGCCTTGAAATATGAGACAAAGTCGCATTTCACACATGCGACTTGCCTAGGCAGAATGCTTAAAATCAAAAGTTTTCCAATTTTACTCATTTTTTAGTTTCGAGTCTCGGATTTGGGCGATTCCAAAGGGATTTTTCACGAATTCGACTTGGGTAAGTGTTTTTTATCTGCAAGTGATTGTATTTCATAAATCCATGTCAATATTCATCATTTATTTAGGATTTAGATTGAAGAAATTGGGATTTTTGTAAAAGTTTTCAAAAAAGAAATTTAGGATTTGAAAGACAATCCGATGTCGGAATTCGATAATTTTTATATGGTTGGACTCGTCTCGGAATGGGTGTTCGAATTTCATGAGTTTTTTCGAGATTCAAGACGTGGGTCTCACTGTTAACTTTTTAGATGAATTTCGGATTTTAGTCTGAAAAATATGTAATTTCATATGGAATTAATTCATATGATTCGTGTTGAGTGTATTGAATTGTTTGTGATTAGATTTGAAGCTTTCAGACACTAATTCGCGAGACAAAGGTTTATTGAAATCTTGTATTTGGTTGCGAAGCGAGGTAAGTGTCATGGTTAACCTTGATTTGAAGGAATAGAACTCTTGAATTATTTGTTAAGTAAATTTCATGTGTAATGACGTATAGGCGAGGTGACGAGTGCCTATACGTCATCAAATTGATTGTTTGCATAATTATCTGAAAATCATAAATTATTTTAAATCATAAATTAATTATTGCATTAATTATTTCTCTCATATTCCTTGTTCAATATTATGTCTTGAATTCATGTTACAACAACAACAACAATAACAACTCAGTATAATCCCACTAGTGGGGTCTGGGTAGGGTAGTGTGTACGCAGACCTTACCCCTACTCTGGGGTAGAGAGGCTGTTTCCAAATGACCCTCGGCATCCTTCCCTCCAAGAACTCCCCACCTTGCTCTTGGGGTGACTCGAACTCACAACCTCTTGGTTGGAAGTGGAGGGTGCTTACCATCAGAGCAACACACCTTGTCAACTTGAATTCATGTTATAATTGCTATATGCTTGTTTAAATTATATGTCTTAATTGCTACTTGATATTTAGCATATTAAATATTAAATTGCCTATTTCTTCCATGATTTTCACAATTAATTGCTACTTGTCATTACTTGTTTTCCTAAATAAATCATAATTATTGCATGCCTTGTTGCCTAATAATTTCTTATTAATGTGGTATTTATTGGAGTATTTTTACATTTAAGAGTTGTTAAATTATATTGTTGGAGCGGGTTGCACGCCGCAACGAAGTTAATTTCATTTATATTGTTGGAGCGGGTTGCACTCCGCAACAGAATTATTGAAAGTTTATATTGTTGGAGCGGGTTGCACGTTACAATGAAATTTAATTGAAAGATTATATTGTTAGGTCGGGTTGCACGCCGCAACGGATTTTATTTTAAGTTTATATTATTGGAGCGGGTTGCACGCTGCAACGGAAATTAATTGAGGGATTATGACTACTGATTTAACTTCAATTATTGATATGATTTACTGGTCTTACTTCTATTCCTGTTATTATTATTATTATTATTATTATTATTATTATTATTATTATTATTATTATTATTATTATTATTATTGCGTATAGGTTAATGTAAGCAACCTATTTTAGCCTCGTCACTACTTTGAGGTTAGGCTCGGCACTTACAGAGTACATGGGATCGGTTGTACTCATACTACATTCTGCACTTCTTGTGCATACACCGGAGTTGGTCCTAGCGGCGTACTGTAGATTTTCTCAGATTCAACTATTAGAGGAAACTTGAGGTATAGCTGCACAGCGTTCACAACTCTGAAGTCCCCTTTTACTATAGCTTAGCTATGTGCTTTCTTTCAGACATATTGTTTTTTATTCAGACCCTTGTTTGTATTATTCTAGAAGCTCGTACACTTGTGACTCCAGTTTTGGGATGGTATTTAGACATCGTTATTATTTTGGTTTATTCACTTTAATTCAGACATTATTCTAGTTGTTTGGTTTTATTACTATTTAATTAAATGAATTGTAAAAATAGTTTAAATTATTCTAACGTTGGTTTGCCTAGCAAGTGAAATGTTAGGTGACATCACGGTCCCGGAGGTGGAAATTTCGGGTCGTGACAAGTTGGTATCAGAGCACTAGGTTACTTAGGTCTCACGAGTCACGAGCAAGCTTAGTAGAGTCTGAAGGATCGGTACGGAGACGTCTGTACTTATCTTCCAGAGGCTATGAAGTTGAGGAACAATATCACGTCTTCTTATTCTGTCTTGTGAATTTTATTCTATCATCGATGATTTAACCATTCTATTCTTATTCTCTCGCAGATGGAGAGAACACGTACTACATCTACCGTCGGACAGGAGTTAGAGCCCCCAGTGGCAACTATGAGTAGGGGTAGAGGTAGAGGCAGAGGCAGAGGCAGTGCCCAGCCTCGAGCAGCAGCACATGTTGTGGAGCCTCAGGTTGATTTCAAAGCGGAGCTTCCAGCTCATACAGTACATGTTAGACATGTTCAAGTCCTGGAAGAATTCATAGCTACTCTAGTACTTCAGGACGCTCTAGTCCGTTTGGTGAGCCTAATGGAGGGTGTGGCCCAGAATGGTACATTTCCAGTGGCACCAGTCGTCTCACATGCTGGGGGAGGACCACAAACTTCCACTACTCCCATTCCAGAGTAGATGGCTCCTCAGTATCAGGCTCCAGCAGTCCCGCCAGTTGGGGTAGTTCAGCTGTTGTTGCGGCACAGGCCGGTGATAGACCTCCCATGTCTTCTGAGGCCTTATTAAGATTGGACAAGTTTACTAAGCTCTTTCTAGTTCACTTCAGTGGTACACCTACTAAGGACTCACAGGATTATCTTGACCGCTGCCATACGGTATTGCGGGACATGGGAATAGTTGAAAGCAACGGGGTCGATTTTGCTGTGTTCAGATGACTGGTTCCGCTAAGAGGTGGTGGAGAGATTATATGTTGACCAGACTAGTTGGGTTGCCTGCACTTACCTGGGATCAGTTCTCACAACTATTTCTGGAGAAATTTATTCCTATTACACTGAGAGAGGAATACTGCAGGCAGTTTGAGCGTCTCCAGCAGGGTAGTATGACTGTTACCTAGTATGAGACTCAATTTTTGGAGTTAGCACGTCATGCCATCGCCTTGCTTCATACTGAAAAAAAAAAGAGCAGGCAGATTCATTGATGGACTCACTTATACTATCAGGCTTCAGATGGCCAAAGAGACAGGGAGTGATATTTCCTTCTAGACAGCTGTGAATATTGCTAGACGGATCGAGTTAGTTCATGCTCGGGAGAGAGGGCCAGTGTCAGAAAAGAGGCCCCGTTATTCCGGTAATTTCAGAGGTGCCTCATCTAGAAGTTGGGGTATTTATGGTAGGGGTCATCATCCCAGGCCATTTTATTCAGCACTTCAGACATCTCACGGTGCTTCAGGGAGTCACGGTCATATTATGCCTTACTCTGGGCAGCCAACATTTAGTGCACATTCAACTCTTATTAGTGCACCACCGCTCCAGAGTTACTATAGAGGTTATCCGGCCCGTTCGGGTCAGCTTCAGCAGTCACAACAACAGGATGGGGTGTTATGAGTGTAGGAACATTGGTCACATCCGGAGGTATTGCCCTAGGTTATCGAGCAACAGATCTCAGTAGGATTCCCGTGCTATCATATCGGCATTGGCTGCTCCACCACCTGGCCAGCTAGGGGAAGGGGTCAGACAACTAGAGGTGGAGGTTAAGCTATTAGAGGTGGAGGCCAGCTAGTTAGAGGTCATCCTAGGGACGCGGTTCAGAGTGGTGGGCCCCAGCCCCGATTTTATGCTTTTCCAGCTAGGCTTGAGGCCGAGTCATCTAATGTCGTGATCACAAGTATTGTTCCAGTTTTCCATAGAGATGCTTCAGTTCTATTTGATCCAGGATCTACTTATTCCTATGTGTCCTCCTATTTTGCTTCATATTTGGTTGTGCCTCATGATTCTTTGAGTGTTTCTCTGCACGTGTCCATACCGATGAGGGATTCTATCGTTGTAGATCATGTCTATCGTTTGTGTGTTGTTACTATCGGAAATCTTGAGACTAGCGTGGATCTTCTACTTCTTGATATGGTAGACTATGATGTTATCTTGGGAATGGATTGGCTGTCACCTTATCATGATGTATTGGACTGTCACGCCAAAACGGTGACCTTAGCCATGTCGGGGTTACCTCGAATAGAGTGAAAAGGGGACTTTTGGCCATTCTACCAGCAGGGTTATTTCTTATATTAAAGCTCGGTGTATGGTAGAGAAAGGGTGTCTAGCCTATTTGGCTTATATTCGCGATCCCAGTGCAGATATTACTTCTATGGATTTTGTCCCAGTTGTCCGTGAGTTTCCAGATGTATTTCCTGTAGATTTGCTGAGGATGCCACCCAACAGAGATATTGACTTTTGTATTGATTTGGCTCCGGGCACCCAGCCCATTTCTATTCCACCATACCGTATGGCCCCGCTGGAGCTAAAGGAATTGAAGGAGTAGTTACAAGACTTGCTTGATCAGGGATTCATTAGACCTAGCGTCTCGCTCTGGGGTGCACCAGTATTATTTATAAAGAAGAAAGATGGTTCAATGTAGATGTGCATAGATTATCGGCAGTTGAACAAGGCTACTATCAAGAACAAGTATCCGTTGCCAAGAATTAATGACGTATTTGATTAACTTCAGGGTGCCAAGGTGTTTTCAAAGATCGATTTGAGGTCTGGTTACCATCAGTTGAAGATTAGGGCATCTGATGTCCCTAAGACATTTTTTCGGATTCGGTATAGGCATAACAAATTCTTAGTGATGTCATTTGGGCTAACAAATGCCCCAGGAGCATTTATGGATTTGATGAATCAGGAGTTCAAGCCCTATTTGGATTCTTTTGTGGTTGTATTCATTGATGATATGTTGATTTACTCCAGCAGTCAAGAGGAGCATGAGCAACATCTTCGGATTGTGCTTCAGACTTTTAAAAAAAGTCAGTTATATGCCAAATTTTCAAAATGTGAATTTTGGTTAGACTCAGTTGCCTTTTTGGGGCATGTTGTATAGGGAGAAGGCATAAAGGTGGATCCTAAGAAGATTGAGGCAGTTCAGAATTGGCTTATACCTACTTCAGCTACAGAGATCCGGAGTTTCCTAGGTATGTCAGGTTGCCAGTTTGTGGAGGGATATTCATCCATAGCATCCCTACTGACCAAATTGGCCCAGAAGGGTGCCCCATTCAGATGGTCAGACAAGTGTGAGTTGAGCTTTCAGAAGCTCAAGACTGCTTTAACTACGGTGCTAGTGTTGGTATTGTCCATAGGTTCAGGATCATATACGGTGTATTGTGGTGCATCTCACATTTGGCTTGGTGCAGTATAAATGCAAGATGGCAGAGTGATTGCATATGCGTCGCGACAGTTGAAAGTTCATGAGAAGAATTACCGTGTTCATGATTTAGAACTGGCAACCATTGTTCATGCGCTGAAGATTTGGAGACATTACCTTTACGGTGTCTCGTGTGAGGTATTCATTGATCATCGTAGTCTACAGTATTTGTTCAAACAAAAAGATCGCAATTTGAGGTAGAGAAGATGGTTGGGGCTGTTGAAAGACTATGATATTACCATTTATTATCACCCCGGAAAGGCCAATGTGGTGGCCGATGCTTTGAGTAGAAAGGTTGTGAGTATGGGCAGCCTTGCGTATATTTAGGTTCGTAAGAGGCCATTAGCTGTAGATGTTCAGAATTTGGCCAATCAGTTTGTGAAGTTAGATGTTTCAGAGTCTAGTCGGATTCTAGCTTGCACAGTCGCTCGGTCTTCCTTGTATGAGCGTATCAGAGAGAGACAATATGATGACCCTCATTTGCTTGTCCTTAAGGACACGGTGCGGCACGGTGGTGCCAAACGAGTTGTTGTGGAAGATGATGGAGTTTTGCGGATGCAGGGTCGTATATGTGTTCCTAATGTGGATGGGTTTCATGAATTAATTCTTGAAGAGGTCCACAGTTCCCGATATTCTATTCATCCGAGTACCGCCAAAATGTATCAAGATTTGCGGCAACATTATTGGTGGAGGAGAATGAAGAAGAATATAGTTACATATGTAGCTCGGTGTCTAAATTGTCAGCAAGTCAAGTACGAGCATCAGAGACCTGGTGGTTTACTTCAGAAGTTAGAAATTCCAGAGTGGAAGTGGGAGCGTATCACTATGGATTTTGTTATTGGGCTCCCACGGACTTAGATAAAGTTTGACACAGTATGGGTCACTGTGGAAAGGTTGACCAAGTCATCATATTTCATTCCAGTAGCAATTACCTATTTTTCAGAGCGGTTAGCGGAGATTTACATCTGCGAGATTATCCGCCTTCACGGTGTGCCCGTGTCTATCATTTCGGATCAAGGTACACAGTTCACCTCGTATTTCTGGAGGGATGTACATCTGGATTTAAGCACACAAGTTGAGTTGAGTACAGTATTCCATCCTCAGATGGCCGGATAGTCCGAGCGCACTATTTAAATATTGGAAGTTATGCTTCGCGCTTGTGTTATGGATTTTGGAGGTTCTTGGGATCAATTCTTGCCACTTGTGAAGTTTGCCTATAATAACAGCTACCAGTCGAGCATTCAGATGGCTCCATATGAAGCATTATACGGGAGGCGATGTCATTCTCTAGTTGGTTGGTTTGAACTGGTAGAGGCTCGGTTGTTGGGCACCGATTTGGAACAAGATGCCTTGGATAAGGTCAAGATTATTCAAGATCGACTTCGCACAGCTCAGTCTAGGCAAAAGATTTATTCCGACTGTAGGGTTCGTGATGTTGCATTCATGGTTGGAGAAAGAATATTGCTCCTGGTTTCACCTATGAAGGGTGTAATGAGATTCGTAAAGAAGGGCAAGTTGAGCCCTAGATATATCGGACCCTTTGAAATTCTTGAATGGGTGGGTGAAGTAGCCTACAGGCTTGCACTACCACCTAGTTTATCAGCAGTTCATCCGGTGTTCCATGTGTCTATGCTCTGAAAATATCATGGTGATCCGTCCCATGTGTTAGATTGCAGCGCAGTCCAACTGGACAAAGATTTTACTTATGAAGAAGAACCAGTAGCTATCCTAGCCCGGCAGGTCCAACAATTGAGGTCTAAGAGTTATGCATCAGTTTGAGTACAATAGAGAGGTCAGCCAGTTGAAGCATCTACCTGGGAGTCCGAATCGAACATGCGGAGTAGATATCCACACATTTTCACCAGCCCACGTACTTTTTCTAATTTCGTTCGAGGACGAACAATTATTTTAGAGGTGGAGAATGTGATGACCCGATAGGTCATATTTAAATTTAAAATTCAATTATGTGCTTCGAGACCTCAAATAGTACCATTCAGTATTTCTCGATTTACGTGCACAGTCCATATATTTTGCTAGAAAGCCTTTATGTGAAAACTTAATAAAAATATAAATAGTGATTTAAAACTTACTTAAGTTGACTTTGGTCAATATTTTAAGCAAGCGGACCTAGATTAGTATTTTAACACTCCCGATGGGTCCGTATCGTGATTTGGGACTTGGTCGTATGCCTGAAATCAAATTCGGAAGTTCATAGCTCGAATTATCATCATTTGACGAAAACTAAATATTTAAAGGTTTAAATAATTCCTAAATTAGCCATAATTGGATTTTTGTTGATACCGGGTCCCGATTTGGATTTCGAGAGTTCGATCAGCATCGTAACAATATTTGTGACTTGCGTACTAAAGTTAAAGTTATTCCGAGGTATGTAGGCACGTTTTCCGTTAGTTTTTGAAAAATAATAAAAGGTTTGCTTTTATAAAGCTTGATTTTCTAAAGTTTGACCGAAAACGTGACTTTTGAGCACGTTTTCCATTCACTGGCTTGACACATACGCAGGCACCCTACCATTATACCAACACCGTGCATAGCCTCAAAACCGTAGGAATTACCGATTCTGTGCTGAAATGACAGAACCTCCTTTCGTAGGAAGACGATAATAACTTGTTTGAATGCACATGGAGAAACATCCTGCTCCACGTTTGTAGTACACTGAAAGTCCTCGATGCCCAATTGACACGAGCGCTCAACATCGTATAAAAATGAGTAGGAAGGAAATAAAGGCACAAGCCTTAATGGAAGCAATCCGCACGATAAAGGAATCAAGAAGGGAAATACTCCTAACAGCCCTGTAGCCCCTCGAAGATAAGTACAGACGTCTCCGTACCGATCCGCAAGACTCTACTAGACTTGCTCATGACTCGTGAGACCTAAGTGAACCTATCTGATACCATGTTGTCACGACCCAAAATTCATTAAAGGTCGTGATGAAACCTAACACCGTTGTCAGGCAAGCCAACCCTATTTAATTAACTTAATTACCCATTTTAGTATTTTTGAAATCAAAATTTTATCAATTGAATAGTAAAGATAGAACTCATAGAGTAAGCAATAAATATTTTAGCAACTAAATTACTAAACAACCCATAACCACTCCCAAGACTCGATGTCACAAGTGCGTGAGCATTTATTAGGGAGCAAATTAAAATACAACATATGTCCGGAATACAAATTAGACAGGAAAAATATCAATAACTCTGAAGGAGACTTTGCTGGCTGCGGATCGTAATATAGAATGCAGCTCACCTAAGTCCCCGCATTTAACCACGTCTCTGCGCCCGCAAGACTGCTAGACATATCTGTTCCTGCACAAAAATATGCAGCAAGTGTAGCACGAATACATAAATAACGTGTACCCAGTAAGTATCAAGCCAGATCTCGAAGAAATAGTGACGAGAGGTCGACTTTGACACTCACTATAGGTCAATAATATTACAATAGAATATATTGAATTAAACATGATTTTTAGATGAACAATAATAATTTTTTTAACAAGCAGAAATAATTAATTTCTTACATTTCAATAATTTCCAATTTATCAATTAACTTCACAAGCAACAATTAAAATATCAAAGCATCGTATAATTATTATTATTAGGCACGATTTCTGCCAAGGTCGTACGGCCCGATCCAGAGTGTCGTGTACACTGCCGAGAGACGTGCGACGCGATCCATAGATACATCTATGCTGCCGAGGTATTTGGCCCGCTCCACAAGAAAGGAGGACATTTTCTTATGAACCTCCGGAATGAGAATATATATATATACACATTTTTTAAAGATTTAACGTAAGAAGATGTACAAATTTCTACAACAGTTAAATATTCTGAACAAAATTTCAAGTATATGAAATTCCAATCTTTTACCATTTCCTCTAATAATTTGTAACACAATTCTATTGCTTTAATTAAATAAGGATACAATTATCAAAAGTAATTCATGATTTGAGTCCTAAACTACCAGGACTTTAGCAATATTAGTAGCTACGCACGGACTCTCGTCACTTTGTGCGTACGTATCTCCCATAATTAGCAACAATTATTAATTTAAATCACCTATGGAGTAAATTTCCTCTTACAAGGTTAGACAAGATACTTACCTCGCTCCGAAATTCCATAACCGGCTCCAAAGCCTCTCTAACTCCTCAAACTAATGCCTAACGCTCCAAAACTAGTCAAATAAGCTGCAACCCAATCAAAATATACTCTAATACTCATAATTAATCAATTTATAATAATTTCTAACTCCGCTCGAAAAATCGATAAAGCAACCCTCAGACCCACGTGCCCGGATTTCGAAAATGTTTGAAGATAAACTTTACCCATAACACCACAAACTCAAATATATAATTTATTCGAAATTCCATGTCCAATTTTGTGGTCAAAATCCAAAAATACCAATTTCTAGGTTTTTCTTCAAAATCTTAAATTTTTACAAATTTTCATGTCTAAATCCATGTATAAACATTGTATGTATCTCACAACTAGTAGAAATCACTTACCTCATGCTTGATGATGAAATCCCCTCTTCAAAATCTCCAAAAATCGCCCAAGCCGTGTGAACAAAAATGGGTGAAATAAACTCAAACTCTGCTTTTAAAACATTCTACCCAGCCTGCCTCCGCATTTTCCTCTACGCGACCGCACACAAGCCCACGCGAACGCGACATTCTGTAACCCAACACTTCGCGATCGCACTGCCCCTCATGCGATCGCGATGAGCAAACGCATAGCATCAGGCCATCCCTCATTCCTTTTTCGCGAGCACGTTACCATAGCCGCGTTCGCGTAGCACAACTACCCACAACACCGCGATCGCATGTCCATCATCGCGACCGCATAGAACATTTCACAGTCGTCCCAAACAACTCTACGCAATCGCGTATAAGGAAACTAGCAACAATTATGACAATAACTTCAGCAGATCCCCTAAGTCGAATTTCAATCTGTTAACCATCGAAATTCCACCTGAGGCCCTTGGGACCTCCACCAATCATACCAACACGTCCCAAAACACATTACGAACTTAGTCGAGACTTCAAATCATATCAAACAATGCTAAAACCATGAATCGCACTCTAGTTCAAGCTTAATAAACTTTAGAACTTCAAACTTCTATATTTGATGCCGAAACCTATCAAATCACGTCCGATTGACCTCAAATTTTGCACACAAGTCACGTTCGACATTACAAACCTACTCCAACTTCCGGAATTGGAATCCGACCCCGATATCAAAAAGTCCACTTCCGGTCAAACTTTTCAAAAAGTTTCAAATTTCTAACTTTCGCTAAGTGACCCTAAAATGACCTACGGACCTCCGAATCCACTTCCGGACGCGCTCCCAATACCAGAATCACCATACGGAGCTATTTCCAGACTCGAAATCCCAAACGGACATCGATAACATTGAAATGTACTTCAACCCAAATTTATGAAATTCTTCCAAAATGTCAACTTCAACAATAGGCCCCGAAACGCTCCCGGGTCATCCAAAATCTGATCCAGACATACATCCAATTCTAAAATCATCATACTAACTTATTGGAACCTTAAAATCCTGATTCTGAGGTCGTTTACTCAAAACTCCAACCTTAGTAAATTCCACCAACTTAAAGCTTTCGAAATGAGAATTTTCTTTCCAAATGAACTCTGAACTTCCTGAATTTCAATTCTGACCACACGTACAAGTCATAATACCTGAAGTGAAGCTACTCAAGGCCTTGAACCGCCGAATGATGCGCCAAGGCTCAAAACGACCGGTCGGGCCGTTACATTCTCTCCCACTTAAACGTACGTTCGTCCTCGAACGTGCTAAGGACAGTCCCGGAGTTGTCCAAAATCACTATTTAACACTTCGTGCACCTACCCGTGCCACCACAACTCAGTTGAGCACATTAGCTCGAGCCAGACTGAAGATCCTTCATGCTAACTTAGCTAACAAGCTTAAGAACCAAATTCCAACATTCAGAATTCTCCACGATACCAGATTCTAACACACAAACACCGTACCAATCACCACGTACTGTACCAAAACATGATTGTGCACTTGTGCTGAAATCACCCCATGCACCACATAAGTCAGTTGCCCAAAATAACATCCTCCGACCCCAATAAGTTTAAATTTCACGAATCTGTAGCCCATAATACAACCCATAACATATATAAGCCCTGCTCCAATACTCGCAATATTTCCACGACGACAGAGATGCATAGAAACTCTTAACCACTTCCCGAATTAACAAATCATGGAGCCTCTCCTCCTGACAAGGACCATCACCTCATTCTGAACTGAATAGCGATATTTGTTCTTTAATATACCTTATATGAATCCGATTGCACTAATTTCAGGTCCAATAGCCTCGTCTCACCCAGTAAAAGCTACACAAGCAATAAGCCACCTTAAATACTGACCAAGATCTTGTATGACGCCAACAATGTGCCAACAGGCTACAAACTCAAATGTGATACATAAGGAAAAATGAACTCTAGAAAGAACTATTCAACCCGCGTAATTAATTTAACAATTGAAAAGATGTCATGAACCTTTCTCAGAAAATACGGGATAAAACACGCAGGAATAGATACAGGGAATTGTGCTCAATATCACGCTATTGCGGCGTGCAACCCAATCCAAACAGAATACTCATGGAGGCATGCCACCCGATCCACACGTGAAAATAAATAGGGATGTACCCATTAAGCCAAAATGCTTATACCTACAAAATAACTGAATGTCAACCACAAGCACTCCAAGTGCACAATACCATCAGATAACGCCATACGCTACAAAACTCAAACACGACTAAGGTGCAATAAATGACCTGCATCTCAGGAGCCATCTTGATCATATAACACCGCAAACTATACGGGATCTCAATACGAGTGCGAATAATCAAACCGCCTCACAACCTACACGGCACAATAGAGACCACACGGAAGGGTCGGGAACAGAAATAACATCTAAGGCACAGAGATCTCTCCGAAAATAACGTTATGCTTAAATGAACACATCCAGCCTGATATAGAACCCACATTCATATTTATATCCATCCACAAACCTCAAGCCGATTCTGATCGAAATGCACTGGGCTAAAATATCTTTCAAGGATCCACAATAACCTTTTATCCCCATGACATACAAGAACAAATTTCCGCATTCCAAAAACTAAATAAACTGAGCGCCCTTCAGTCATAAATCCTAGCGATAGTACCACAATCTCCATACTGGGTTCTAAACCATTAATCAATCAAGTGACTACATGTCACACTTATAAAATCTTCATGTGGGCTACGCTCCCATGACCTTCCACACCAGGTAGCAAAGTCTGCACATCCAGACCACTAATCATACAGTGTTGTAAAACGAATCAAAAGTCTGCAAATCAGTACACAAAGCCTCTTACACACGACACCAATCTCAGTGACGCTACAAACAATACCAACTTACTCTAAACATCTGAATCCTTCCCTGCTCGTCCGAGTTCATGATATCCCTGTCAACATCGAACTGCGACCTTGATCCTCAACTTTCAAATTTCATGCCACTCACCGCGCCTATCTCACCAACATGCGAAAACTTAATAATTTCATCATAACTCCTGAACAACTAATAGGATACACACTCCATCATATAGAAACCTTACAGTTTACTCGTTTCAGGAGAACCATTGCAATACGTGACTGAATTCCCATAATCGCAGAAAAATACAAACCTCAAGTAGTGTTCTAAACCACCATAACTCTTCAAGGATCCATTTTTCACATAACATGCCATAATATTCGAATGCCTCCAAGTAAAATCAATTACGGCGGCCGCCAAGCCTCGTACGTACCGCCACAAATCACATGTATAACTTAACACGCTGAAGGAACTGATCATTTCCGCCATCAGGCCAATTCAACCATTGCTAACCGATCCTACTTCTTCTAGTTTACTCCGGCCTTGCCTTCGGAATAATAATAGCTCCGTTCAAAATATAACAAACCCAACCCACACTCATCTTGAGTGACCCTATTTCATGAGACCACGTTGTCTCAAAACCCGTGAACTAACTCATACCCTCCTTGTGCGCATATTCGCATCTTCAACTGGTACACACTTCTGATAATTCCTTTACGAATCCGAAGGCATTTTCTCCCATTCCTCCAATGCTACACCGTAGACCGAAAATAACATAGAACACTCCAAGCCCCTTTCATAATCCACTGCAAAGGCTCGATACTTATCCATACCATAGACTCGAAGTTCTTAAGCACCACACTTAAATTTTGAATCCACTAAGACCGTTATTGTGAGTCACCTACTCTGACTTGTTCCCAAATATAATCAAACTCCAAGGCTCTGCTAGCACGTGAATGCCATCTCAAAGAAACACCCGGCTGAATCACCTTCCTTGTACATCACATATACACGAAGCATAAATCCTGAGTCTTCCCAAAGCCTGAACATGAATCGATAAGGCCAATTGTAGCACACGTTCCTCAAATCCTTGGCTCAAATCACCATTGATGTTCTCTCTCTTTAGTCGTAATAACCCATCAATATGCCGATAACAAGAAACCTCACAAGTACACAACCATGCAATCCAATCGTAGACGGTGGGGCTCTCCCACTTAGCTTGAAGCTACAATTTCATAATCCTGGAATCTACCAAGATTCCTTCTTCTTCATTGACATGACCTCGCACAATCGACCCGCCAAATTCCTCGAAATCCTCATGTTAACCATTTCATGAACACTCTGAATCATTAGCCACATTTACATGCTCGACCTGTTACCGGATAGCCAGTAAAATTCTTCGTAAAAGCTTTGTCAACACTACACAACCGCTGACCTGCTCACAAGAGACATCCCACATGTGGAAATTCCATATTGATGGACATCCTCCAACCACGCTGCACCGAGTACAATTACCACGAAATCAATAAACCATCCCGAGCTCGTGCTCGTTCACCAATTGTACAAGTCCATTCACTCCTCAAGGACATCAACTAAAGGTGAGACAATACATTCCAATCCAAAGTCATGTTGTATCCTGCTTCAGCAACTCCTTTCTGTCGCATCAAATCTCCCATCGTATAATAGTCAATATTCCAAATTAAGTCCGTAGACCCAGTCACTATCCACCATAAATCTCAAATCACTCTAAATTTTCTCAAGGCGTATAGTCATTCTACCACAGAACCCATATGCTACTCTGCCACTCTCCCACTTTGGTCAAACTCACTCCTTTAAGCAACTACTCCACTCATGTTTCTCACACTTGACCTTCTAAAGGTTTAACCACCACGAGACACCTCCCACATGTACTTCCTTATCCTTCGCTGCCTAGTTATTATCGTAAATCAATATCTATCTGTGTAGCACTTGAACTAATAGATCGCCACCAACTTTAATCCTCCCCGAAGTTCGTCTTCCTTGAGCAATCAACATTAGGATCACTGATTCGATTCTGAACCACAGCACAATGCGACCCCTAACAACCGCTTCCCCGACACCATTCACAATACTCTTCCCCAAAGGAGAATTGAAGGAGACCATAACACCGGCGAACTTAACACATTCCATACAGGACGACGTCACCACATCATAGATAAAAATTCCACCATGCTAAAAAATACCCAAGTCTCGTTACCCCATCGATCTAAACCTGAGCATTCGTAGTCCGATTGCATGTCCTCTGCCGGAAATAAAATACTGAATCTCTAAATCATGCACTGAGAAATCCTCCTTCAGAGCCATTCATTGGCTTGACACGTAAGCAAGCACCCTACGATTACACCAACACTATGCATAGCCTCAAAATCGTAGGAATTACCGATTCTGAGCTGAAATGACAGAACCTCATTTCGCAAGAAGACGATAATAATTTGTTTGAATGCGCAGGGAGAAACATCATGCTTCATGTTTGTAGTACCACTGAAACTCCTCGATGCCCAATTGACACGAGCGCTCAACATCGTATAAGAATGAGTAGGAAGGAAATAAAGGCACAAGCCTTAATGGAATCAATCCGCACGATAAAGGAATCAAGAAGGGAAATGCTCCTAACAACCTTGTAGCCTCTTGAAGATAAGTACAGACGTCTCCGTACCGATCCGCGAGACTCTACTAGACTTGCTCATGACTCGTGAGACCTAAGTGAACCTAGTGCTCTGATACCATGTTGTTACGACCCAAAATCTATTAAAGGCTGTGATGGCGCCTAACACCACCGTCACGCAAGCCAACCCTAATTAATTAACTCAATTACCCACTTTAGTATTTTTGAAATCAAAATTTCCTCAATTGAATCGTAAATATAGAACTCATAGAGTAAGTGATAAATATTTTAGCAGCTAAATTACTAAACAACCCATAACCACTCCCAAGACCCAATGTTACAAGTGCATGAGCATTTACTAGGGAGTAAAATAAAATACAGTATCTGTCCGGAATACATATTAGACAGAAAAAATATCAATAACTCTGAAGGAGACTCTGCTGACTACGGATCGTAATATAGAATGCAGTTCACCTAAATCCCTGCTCTGCGCCCGCAAAACTGCTAGACATATCTGTTCCTGCACAAAAATGAGCAGCAAGTGTAGCATGAGTACATAAACAACGTGTACTCAGTAAGTATCAAGCCTGATCTCGAAGAAGTGGTGACGAGAGGTCGACTTTGACACTCACTATGGGTCAATAATATTACAATAAAATATATTGAATTAAACATGATTTTTAGATGAACAACAATAATTTTCTTAACAAGCAGAAATAATTAATTCCTTACATTTCAATAATTTCTAATTTATTAGTCAACTTCACAAGCAGCAATTAAAATATCAAGGCATCGTGTAATTATTATTATTAGGCATAATTTCTGCCGAGGTCGTACGGGCCGATCCAAAGTGTCGTGTACACTGCCGAGGGACGTGCGACGCGATCCGTAGATGCATCTATACTGCCGAGGCATTTGGCCCGCTCCACAAGAAAGGAGGACATTTTCTTTATGAACCTCCGGAATGAGAATAGATATATATATATATATATATAAGATTTAACGCAAGAGGATGTATAAATTTCTACAACAGTTAAATATTCTAAACAAAATTTCAAGTATGTGAGATTCCAATCTTTTATCATTTCCTTTAATAATTTGCAATATAATTCTATTGCTTTAATTAAATAAGGAGACAATTATCACAAGTAATTCATGATTTGAGTCCTAAACTAATCGGACTTTAGCAATATTAGTAGCTATGCACGGACTCTCGTCACTTCGTGTGTACGTAGCCCCCACAATTAGCAACAATTATTAATTTAAATTACCTATGGGGTAAATTCTCTCTTACAAGGTTAGACAAGAGACTTACCTCGTTCCGAAATTCCATAACCGACTCCAAATCCTCTCCAACTCCTCAAACCAATTCCTAACGCTCCAAAACTAGTCAAATAAGCTGCAACCCAATCAGAATATACTCTAATACTCATAATTAATCAATTTATAACAATTTCTAACTCCGCTCGAAAAATCAATAAAGCAACCCTCGGGCCCACGTGCCCGGATTTGAAAATTTTTGGAAGATAAACTTTACCCATAACACTACAAACTCAAATACATAATTTATTCGAAATTCCATGTCCAATTTTGTGGTCAAAATCCAAAAATACCAATTTCTAGGTTTTTCTTCAAAATCTCAAATGTTTACAAATTTTCATGCCTAAATCCATGTATAAACCTTGTATGTAACTCACAACTAGTAGAAATCACTTACCTCATACTTGATGAATAAATCCCCACTTCAAAATCTCAAAAAATCGCCCAAGCCGTGTGAAAATAAATGGGTGAAATAAACTCAAATCCCGCTTTTAAAACATTTTGCCCCGCCTGCCTCCGCATTTGCCTCTACGCGACCGCACACAATCCCACACGAACGCGACATTTTGTAACCCAACACTTTACGATCGCACTCCCCCTCACGCGATTGAGATAAGCAAACGCGTAACATCAAGCCATCCCCTATTCCTTCTTCGCGAACGCGTTACCACAGCTGCGTTCGCATAGCACAACTACCCACAACACCGCGATCGCAGGTCCATCATCGCGACCGCATAGAACATTTCATAGTCGTCCCAAACAACTCTACGCGATCGCGGACTTCCACTCGCGATCGCGTATAAGGAAACCAGCAATAGTCATGACAATAACTTTAGCAGATCCCCCAAGTCGAATTTTAATCCGTTAACCATCCAAATTCCACCAGAGGCCTTCGGGACCCCCACCAAGCATACCAATACGTCCCAAAACACATTACGAATTTAGTTGAGCCTTCAAATCACATCAAACAATGCTAAAATCATGAATCGCAAAAACCTTCAAATTTCTAACTTTTGCCAAGTGACCCCAAAATGACCTACGGACCTCCGAATCCAATTCCGGACGCGCTCCCAATACCGGAATAACCATACAAAGCTATTCCAGACTAGGAATCCCAAACAAACATAGATAACATTGAAATACACTTCAACCCAAATTTATGAAATTCTTCCAAAATGCCAACTTCCACAATAGGCGCCGAAACGCTCCCGGGTCATTCAAAACCCGATCCGGATATAAGTCCAAGTCTAAAAAAATCATACGAACCTATTGAAACCTTTAAATCTCGATTCGGAGGTCGTTTACTCAAAAATCCAATCTTAGTAAATTCCTCCAACTTAAAACTTCCGAAATAAGAATTTTCTTTCCATATCAACTCCGAACTTCCCGAATTTCAATTCCGACCACATGTACATGTCATAATACGTGAAGTAAAGCTACTCAAGGCCTCAAACCGCTGAATAAAGCGCCAAAGCTCAAAATGACCTGCCAAATCATTACAATTAGCTTCGCATGGTGAATTCGGACTTAGGAGCATGTCCGGATTTGGATTTGGATGTCTATAGGACAATTTGACGCATTTTCGTGAAAGTTGGAAAATAAAAGATTTTTGGAAAGTGTGACCGGGAGTTGACGTTATTGATATCAAAGTCGGAATTTAATTTTAAAAATTGGAATAGCTCTGTTGTGTTATTTATGACTTGTACACCAAATTTGAAGTCATTCCAGATTCATTTAACACGTTTCGGCACACGTTTTATAAATTAAAAAGTTTGAAACTCATAAGTCCTAATCGAGGTGTGAATTATAATTTTAACGTTGTTTGACGTGATTTGAAATCCCGAGTAAGTATGTATTATGTTTTAGGACTGTTTGGTATTCGAACGAGGTCCCGAGGGGTTCGGGTGAGTTTCACACCATTTTTAGGCCATTTCTTTACTGCAGTGTTTAGCTATAGCAGTGTGTAAATTTCTTATGCATAGAGCTGATTTTGGAAGCTTATGTCTCATAATTTATAGGGAATCTAGAGATCTTTAAAATGTTAAAGGTGTAGTCCTTTGATTCTAGTTTTTGGAAAGGTAAACCATTCATTATTTGGACATTTATACAGAAAGTTATGATTGTTTTACTGAAGGCTGGTACTACAGTTTTCAGCTACAGCAGTGTGCGAATTTCTAATGCACAGAGCTGACTTTAGAAGCTTATATCTCGCAATCTATAAGGAATCTAGAGATTTTCAAAGCATGAAAGTTGTAATCCCTTGATTCTAATTTCTGGTAGCAGTTTTTGTTTGCCTGAAAATATGCCATAAAGTCGCATTTCACACATGCAACTTGCCGGGGCAGAATGCTTAAAATCGAAAGTTTACCATTTTTACTCATTTTTTAGTTTTGAGTCTCGGATTTGGGCGATTCCAAAGGGAGTTTTCACGAATTCGACTTGGGAAAGTGTTCTCTATCCGCAAGTGATTGTATTTCATAAATCCATGTCAATATTCATCATTTATTTCGAATTTACATGGAAGACATTGGGATTTTTGTAAAAAAATTCAAAAACGAAAATTTAGGATTTGAAAGACAATCCGATATCGGAATTCGATTATTTTTATATGGTTGGACTCGTCTCGGAATGGGTGTTCGGGTTTCATGAGTTTTTTCGAGATTCGAGACGTGGGTCTCACTATTGATTTTTGAGATGAATTTCGAATTTTAATCCGAAAAATATGTAATTTCGTATGGAATTAATTCCTACGATTCGTGTTGAGTGTATTGAATTGTTTATGACTAGATTTGAAGCTTTCGAAAACCAATTCGCGAGGCAAAGGTTAATTAGAATCTTGAATTTGGTTGTGAAGCGAGGTAAGTATCGTGGTTAACCTTGACTTGAGAGAATAGAACTCTTGAATTATTTGTTAAGTGAATTTCATGTGTAATGACGTATAGGCGAGGTGACGAGTGCCTATACATCGTCAAATTGATTCTTTGCATAATTATCTAAAAATCATAAATTATTTTAAATCATGAATTAATTATTACATTAATTATTTCTCTCATATTCCTTGTTCAATATTATGTCTTGAATTCATGCTATAATTGTTGCATGCTTATTTGAATTATGTGTCTTAATTGCTACTTGACATTTAACATATTAAATATTAAATTGCCTATTTTCCCCCTGATTTTCACAATTAATTGCTACTTGTCATTACTTATTTTTTCAAATAAATCATAATTATTGTGTGCCTTGTTGCCTAATAATTTCTTATTAATGTGGTATTTATTGGAGTATTTTTACTTTTAAGAGTTGTTAAATTATATTGTTGGAGCGGGTTGCACGCCGCAATGAAGTTAATTTAAATTTATATTGTTGGAGCGGGTTGCACGCCGCAACAGAATTATTAAAAGTTTATATTGTTGGAGCGAGTTGCACGCCGCAACGGAATTTAATTGAAAGGTTATATTATTGGATCGGGTTGCACGCTGCAATAGATTTTATTTTAAGTTTATATTGTTTGCGCGGGTTGCACGCTGCAACGGAAATTAATTGAGGGATTATGACTGCTGAATTTACTTCAATATTGATATGATTTACCGGTCTTACTTCTATTCCTGTTATTATTATTATTATTATTATTATTATTATTATTATTATTATTATTATTGCGTACAGGTTAATGTAAGCGACCTGCGTTAGCCTCGTCACTACTTCGTCGAGGTTAGGCTTGGCATTTACAGAGTACATGTGGTCGGTTGTACTCATACTACACTCTATACTTCTTGTGCATATACCAGAGTTGGTCCCAGCGGCGCTCGGATTCAACTATCAGAGGAGACTTGAGGTATAGCTGCACAACGTTCGTAGCTCTGAAGTCCCCTTCTATTATATCTTAGCTGTGTGCTTTCTTTGAGACATCTTTATTTTTATTCAGACCCTTGTTTGTATTATTATAGAAGCTCGTACACTTGCGACTCCAGTTCTGGTATGGTATTTAGACATCGTTATTATTTTGGTTTCTTCACTTTCATTCAGACATTATTCTAGTTGTTTGGTTTCTTTACTATTTAATTAAAATGAATTGTAAAAATAGTTTAACTTATTCTAACGTTAGCTTGCCTAGCAAGTGAAATGTTAGGCGCCATCACGGTCCCAAAGGTGGGAATTTCGGGTTGGAATTTTAATGTATATTTTTACTTTACCTTATATATTTTAATTGAATTCTTTTATAACAAATGTTTAGATTTTTTTTAAAATAATAAAATTGCAAATTGAACATTTAATGTCATTTTCGTAATTTGATACTTAAAAGTATTTTTTTTTAAAATTGGTCAAATACAATAAACTTGTAAAAAGCACTACTCAAACGAATTGAACAAATACAAACTGCTATTATGCAAAAGTACTTTTTCAAAATGCACTTTTTAAAAGAAAATTGATAGTTTGACCAAACGGACTCTAAATCTTGAATCCGCATTTGTTTAAAGTAAAATTGAATGAGTATTCCAATATTATTGCAGAGCTAAATCTTGAATTTACCTGTGACTTTAATTTACCGAGTTATCGGTAATATTGCTTTGCAATAATACGGCGAGTGATGAGTCTCGAATGGCTAAAAGGATCAAGGATCACTTAAAATTTAATGCCAATATGCCATTGTCAGTTAAAATTGGCTGCTAACGATGAAAGGAAGGCCAACATTTTTAGACCATTTTGGGAATATTATACCTAATAGAGAGTGGGTCACCTAGACAAAGGTGGGTTGCTCTGATGGTAAGCACCCTCCACTTCCAATCAAGAGGTTGTGAGTTCGAGTCACCCCAAGAGCAAGGTGGGGAGTTCTTGGAGGGAAGGATGCCGAGGGTCTTTTGGAAACAGCCTCTCTACCCCAGGGTAGGGGTAAGGTCTGCGTACACACTACCCTCCTCAGACCCCACTAGTGAGATTATACTGGGTTGTTGTTGTTGTTGTTGTAGAGAGTGGGTCACCTATTATTTCTTTTATGGTTAGAAAAGCAACCCAAAAGAAAAAAACATGAAGCTTGACCGCTTTATAATGAGTTAGGAATCACTTCATTTTCCCCCAAAATGGTTTACAAGTAGATGTAGCAAAATCAGTAACAATAACTATAATAATAACATACTAAGTGTAATCTTATAAGTGAGATCTGAGAAGAATAATGTGTACACAAGCTGCTTTTGATAGACCTTTAGCTCAAGAATATAATAAAATCGATCCTTTTTTCTAGTAATTTGTCTAGTTCATCCAAGTTTATGCGGGTTGAGTTATGATTCATTTACTATTAATTTAACCGAACGAGTTAAGCCTGGAAGACCTATCAATGTATTGGGTCAAAATCTACAGTTTGACGTGCCAAAGTACATATCAAATCCAAATATACAAAATTAAATTTGAACGATTAGGATTTATTTAAATTTGGAAGAACGTAAGCAACATAATTTAGTAAAAATATATTAGTTTTAAATTTTCTTGTAGCAAAGCAAAAAACGGAGGAAAGGTTGGATTATGTTAGGTAGATTGATTTTGATCCATTATTCGCTGCATTTCGACCCAAGTCACTTTGACTCGAGTACATTTTAGGAGATCAATAGATTTGACATACTTTAATATGTTCAAGTTTGACGTGTTATTGTACGTCATCTCATTCTATAATTTTGAATTTAAGAAAATTACCTTTTTAGTTCTCTTATTTATAAAAATAAATTTCTTATAAATTTCTTAGGTGTAAAATAAGAAATAGTGTTATAAAACTAAAAACAAGTTCGTAAAAAGAAAAATAACCAATTGGAAAAAACAATAATTGGAAACTTTTCCTCCTGTCCGTGAATCCCCTCGTGAGAGATAATCTTGTCCACTTCTTTTTCATTTACTTCTTTTTTTTCTTAACTAAAGAACTTTCGCTATAAAGCAATTGATTCATAGGAATTAGAGACGGAGCCATCATTTTAATTTTGTGAGTTATGAATTTTAAAATGATGACTTCAAACATTAATAATGGGATCTAATTTAATATTTATACATATTTAATCAAATTTTAATATAAATATATTATTTAAGCAAAAACTACTGAATTCGACCGAAACTCCTGCCGAAACGTTTTACTCCGCTCCTGATAGGAGCCTATATTTTGTCCTCTAATGATTATTAAACTCACTGGCTGGACATGCTTAGAAATGTTCGTACGATCACCAATTCATCACTGTATGACTGGCATGATCCCTTTCTCTTCTGCCTTTAATTTTGGAATATTTGTCTTAACAGAAATAATAAACATCATAACAATTTCAAAATGATGTTTCTGTTAATAATGATGATTGGGTTTGCCGAATATTTTATGGAGGGGAAAGTGCACGGATAACCACTAATTAGAGCTGTCTTTATTTTTTAGTCACTATTTTAAATGTATTTACTATCTAATCAGTGCTTAATATATTTTTACCCACCCGGACAAAAATACCCATGTGCTAGACATGAGTGCTGTGTAAATATTAAGGACATGGTGTCCTTAACTTCATGAGTGTTGTGTAAATATTAAGGACAAAGTGTCATGTATTTGCAACTTCTGTTGTTAAACTTTAGGACATCACGTCCTTAACTTCATATGTGCAATATAAATGTTAAGGACATGGTGTCTTTAACTTCATGTGTGCAATGTAAATATTAAGGACATAATGTCCTTAACTTGTATTTGCAACTTCTATTGTTAAACTTTAGGACATCATTTCATTAACTCCATATGTGCAGTTAGAGGCGGATCCACGTGGAGGGGCATGAGGCACGTGAACCAATGCTCCCCTCCCTCTAGCTGTGTATCACAGTGGTATTTTTCGGATAAATTATTTAATTTGCCATGTGGGAACCTATGGTTAAAAGAGCATTTGGTGTAGTAGTAGATTTGTGCACCATTGGCCCCTAGGTCTAGTGTTCGAATCCCAGTTCCCTATCTTTCATCGTCTTTTTGGGTTCCCGATTCTTTTCTGTGTTTCCTTCATTCTCTTATTTGGTTCAATCATTGAGTTTCAAAAACTCTAAAAAATAAAATTTAAATTAATTTGAATCTTTTCAATTTCAAGTTCCCTCTTTTTTTATTTACCACTCTCTTTTTGATTAGTTATTTAATTTTAATATATCGAGCTTAGTATTTGCAACTATAAATAACGATGTTATCATTGATAATTCTCCAAGGTAAGAAAATTATTTATTGATATTTGTCTATGGAATGATAAGTTTTTGTAATAACAATATTGATTTTTCTTTACTTGTCAAGTTGTTATCAGCTCATGGTAAAATTTTAGAGGACCAAATCAAACGGTGGTCGGGTAGTGGTGCACCCATCCTTCTGAAATCCTGGATCCGCCTCTGTGTGCAGTGTAAATGCTAAAGACATGATGTCCTTAACTTCATGTGTGCAATGTAAATGTTAAGGACATAATATCCTTAACTTGTATTTGCACCTTCTTTTGTTGAACTTTAGGACTTCATGTCCTTAACTTCATATGTGCAGTATAAATATTAAGGACTTGGTGTCCTTAACTTTATGTGTGCATTATAAATGTTAAGGAATAGTGTCCTTAACTTTATGAGTATTGTGTAAATATTAAGGACATGGTGTCCTTAACTTTATGAGTGATGTGTAAATATTAAAGACATGGTTTGTCCTTAATATTTACACCACACTCATAAAATTAAGGACACTATGTCCTTAATATTTACACATCACTCATGAAGAAAGGGTAAAAATGACTTTTCGTATCAATTTTAATAGAGTAGTGACTATTTTTGCTCAATATTAAAAATACTGACTAAAAAATAAATATCACTTAAAAAAGTGGCGACACCACACCATTTCTTGTATTATGGAAGCCTAACAAACACAAATCACATACAGGCTGAACTTTGGGCCCTCTACAGGGGTTTAACTATTGCTCAACAACACTGTGTCGCGTTTTGAGAGGTGTGAATAGAAAATGAAGAGTTAGTTCCCTAAAAGGCATTATCAGAAAAAGACACATTTTCTTTTCATCTATTTGTTGGTTATAAATAAAGAGGTCTTACCTTATTTTTAAAGACATCGAAAATTCTAAAATCTTTCTCCTCTTTTGTGCATTTGTTTTTTCAAAACAAATATAAGTGTCAAGTGTGATTTGATCCGTCATTGAGTTTGTCGAAATTATGTAATTTGAAGTGCCACTTTACAGAATAGTTTTTTTCTGTTTTATCCTAAGAGGAATTAATCTAGAACCATAGGCAACAGTGAGGAGAATAAATTCTTGGGAAAAAGCCCAAAAATGACCTTGTGGTATTCGAAATGGATCAATTATAACCCCCGTTTAAATTTGAATCCAAAAATGACCCTGCCGTTATAAAATAGGTCTAATAATGCCCTTGTATTATTCAAAATGGATTAATAATACCCTGGAATTTTTTTTAAAAAACTATTTTTAAAAATTGAAAAATATATATTCTGTAAAAACTAGAAAAAGAAAGGAATTTGCAAAATATATATTTTTTAGTCTTTTCAATTTTTTTAAAGTATTTGTTTTGTACAAACTGGAAAAAAAATATTTTTTTAAAAAATTGGAAAACAAAACTCTCCTAAAACAGTGGACTACATATACATTAGTTTTAAAAAAATAAAAATATTTTGCAAATTTTTTTTTTTTAATTTGACGGTTCAATATTTTTTCGGTTTATTTTTATAAAATAAAAAATTTACCATAATTATCGGTACAGTTATAGATTTATATAAAAATATACGGTTTTATTAAAAAACCTAAAAATCGGTTCGACACGGTATAATTATGTCGGTTTAGTCAGTTTTTAAATATTTATTTACAGTTATATTCTCCTCACTATTGCCTATGGTTCTAGATTAGTGCACAAGCAAATTGTGAGTTCGGAATATTTCTTTTCGTTTCGGTTTCTTGTTAACTTTTCTAATTTTCTGCTTCGAATAGAGTATCTAACAATTTTAAGGAATTTAAAAGAATTATTTGACGATGGTTGATGCAGAAAATTCAGAGTGGAACAGGAAATTGTTTTCTTCTATAAAGTCAAAAATAGCGAAAGCACATTTATTCCGAAATCTTATGGAAGAAACTTCCAAGTTTGTTGAATGATATGAAGCTTCTTTATTGGATAGATCATATTTATACTTTGTTACAATAATTATCCAGAGAAAATGATAATTTTGTTAGTAGATCATTTTTGGTTCTTTAAAGGATAAACACCTTTATAAAATTACCGTTCCTTATGGGAAAAATAATATTAAAGCATTTAAAGGTTGTAATTACTAACAAAATGATTTACTGATTACTCCATATGATGCTTTGAAAATTATGGTGGAGATCATAAAATAGTATGTATATGTAACGACCCGACCGATCGTTTTGAGTATTTGCATTCCATTCAACTATATGAAGTCTTGAGCAGCATCGTATGATGTACTATGACTTGTGTGAATCATCGGTGTTGGTTTTCAAGTTATTCGGAATCGATTTGGAAAAATGAATTTCATTGTTGAAGCTAAAGTTGGAAGAGTTGACCAAGTTTGACATCTGTGAATTTGATCCCGAAACGGAGTTTTAATAGTTCTGTTAGGTACGGATGGTGATTTTAGACTCGGGCATATGCCCGGAGTTGCATTTGGATGTTCCTAGAAGGTTTCGGCACAAATTGACGAAAGTTGAAAATTTGAAGGTTTGAAAAGTTCACAGGTTTGACCGGAAGTTGACCTTGATGATATCAGATTCAGATTGTAGTTCAGGGAATTAGAATAGCTTCATTATGTCATTGGGACTTGTGTGCAAAATTTGGGTTCATTCTGAGTTGATTGGATATGTTTCGGCACGGGTTTTGGAAGTTGAAAGTTCAAAGTTCATTGAGTTCAAATTAAGGTGTGATTCGTCGTTTCGATGTTGTTATGCTTAATTTGACGCCTCGAGCAGGTTAGTGTTTTGTTATGGGACTTGTTGGTATATTCGAACGGAGACTCGAGGGGCTCGGGTGAGTTTCAGACGAGGTTCGGACCATTTCATCGCATGTTGAATTTTGTCTGGGCTGCTTGTTCTAGTGTTCCGCACATGCGACTGGTATTGTGCAGGTGCGATGGTCACAGAAGCGAGTCCATGAGCGCAGAAGCGAAGATCACTGCTGGGCAGGAGTCCGAAAATGCGGAGCTTTCATCGCAGATGAGAAGGCGCAGATGCAGACACTTCTTCGCAAGAGCGGAATGGGATTGTTGGCGAGGAATCACAGATGCGAGAATATTTGCGCAGAAGCGGGTAGACGATGGCAGCGATGGCAGCTAAGTTTGGGCCTGTTCGCAGAAGCAGAGGCCGGGCCGCATGTGCGAGTCTGCAGAAGCAGAAATTGGTTCGCAAATGCAAAGTTTGCTCGGTAGATTCTAAATATTTCGAGGTTTTGGTTCTTTTATCATATTTTGAGAT
Source organism: Nicotiana otophora (assembly GCA_000715115.1). Classification (NCBI taxonomy): domain Eukaryota; kingdom Viridiplantae; phylum Streptophyta; class Magnoliopsida; order Solanales; family Solanaceae; genus Nicotiana; species Nicotiana otophora. The sequence goes on along the minus strand of AWOL01S0003962.1, from coordinate 7,983 downwards.
GTGAGACTCGGATTGAGACGATTTTTGAAGTAAATTTCATCACAAGGATTGGGGTAAGTATTCTACACTCGCTTTTGATTATATTTCGTGATTTTATTTTCATTTTTGGTAATTGGATTATGAGTTTTAAAGAGCAAATTGGAGGTTTTAGCCTAAAGCCTCAAAGAGTGTTTTTTGAGTTTTGAATTCGATTCGGAGTCGGATTTGAGTGAAACTGGTGTGGTTGGACTCGTAATTGAATATATATATTTGGATTTTGTAAGTTTCGTCGAGTTTCGAGGCATGGGCCCAGGTTGGACTTTTGGTTTGATTTTGGGTTTTGGATTAAAGATTCGACCTTTATCGATTGGGTTTGTTTCCTTTGGCATTATTTGATGTATTTCAGTCGCTTTTGGCTAGTTTCGAGTCGTTCAGAGGTCGGTACGCGCTGGATGGCATTTTTGGAGCATCATTTGGCTCGTCCAGTATTGGATTTGGCTTGTTCGAGGCAAGTAACATTTCTAAACTTGGAGCTGGGGGTATGAACCTTGATTATACGTATTATGTGTTTCGTGTTGAGGTGACGCACATGCTAGGTGGCAGGCATGTGGGCGTGCACCGTGTGAAATGTGACTCTGTTATTTCTGTGGTACTGTGTAGTTACATGATCTTATCTGTAACCATAAAATCTCTATTTACTAGAGCTTTTGAGCTATGATTCATGCTAGAAACTATGTCTAGGCTATATGCTTATCCTGTTAGGACCCACTAAGGTCATTTATGTTATTGAGTTATTTGCTTACATTGCAATTACATACTCAGTCATATGCATTTATTTGCATATCATATCTCAGTCTCTGTTACCATTCATTGATACATCACATCATCATGATGGGATGATTTTCATGACATTGTGAGCCTGAGAGACTGGAGAGATTGATGACTGAGTGAGACCGAGGGCCTGATGGTGAGAATATTATTGGAATCCGGCTGCACACCGCATCATGTTTTTATTGATTTATGCCATGATTAGCTTGTTATAGTGCTTTGGCTGAAGGATCCCCTCAGGAGTCTGCACACACCCCTAGTGAGTGCATGTACCTACTAAGTGCGAGTGTCGAGCGATTGGGAGGATTGAGTGATTGGGAGGACTGAGTGACTGGGAGGACTGAGTGAATTGATACTCTAAGAGTATGCATATGGTTTTATCACTGAGTTGCATCGCATTGACATGCACACTTGACATGCAGGCATAAAGATGCATTTTTCTCGTGTTGTACGATATTGCGTCATTCATGACTTCACATACTGATTGACATGTAGGCATAGAGATGTATTTTCCTAATGCCATTTGATAATGAAATATCTTATTTCTTGTTGAAAAGTTTTTGAGAAAAACCACAGGTTTTACAAAACGTACTCATATTTTGGTGATTTCGGTAAAAGATCTGGGTTTTCATTAATATACCTGAAAAGCAGGCCTATTTTTATGGAATTGTGAACGAGTTGAGGGTTTTATATCTGAGCTACTTCTTTTATTACTTCCATTATGTTGTTATGAACTGTTGTTGGCTATTGGTGTTGGACCCTCGACCTGTCTTGATGTGACGTATGGTCTCGAGTTATGAGTGTTGATAGATTTTTCATATTGTTTAATTTTGGAACGACGCAGATTTTCATGTCTTGTTGATTAGTTCAGACTCAAGAAGGTTAAGTGATGGCATAGTAGTTATAGAGAGATGTTAGTTTGAAACTTAGCATCTAGGATTTAAGTTGGTTGGTGTCGAGGCTTGTGTCATTTCTATATTGCTATGGATTTTACATTTCAGCATCAGGAAGGTGAAGGAAACGACTTTAGATTCATGGGAGGTCTCTTCAGAGTGGGTGTCTCGGTTGTGGTACTTTTGGGGTGCTTGAGAGGGAATACAATGGCTTATGGGCCTTAGGGCGGTGTGGTTTTATTCTAGGATCTCGCGAGGTGAGTTTTGGTTAAGGATCGTGGTGTTCTGGCAAGGAGAAGTATCAAGTGGAAGGAAATTCAGAAGAAACTCGGAGAAATAGGACAATATGATAGTAGGTTGGATCAGCACGGTAATGGGTATGATCGGTTCTTTGGGTACTTATGATGTGGTGAGTCTCTACAGGTGTTTTGTGGCAATTCTCTTGGGTGTTTGATGACCTGCGTAGCTTGGTTGAATTAGAGGGATTCAGTTTTGATGGCTTGGTTATGTGCAAATGGGTTTTGAAGAGTTCTCGATGGTTTCTACCACAGTTTGAGATGGATATTTCCTATCGGCATGAGGAACATGTTGCGTATTGTGATTTTCTCCTAGATGGGATCAAACGGAAGGGTTTCTGACTGATCGGGTATGTGTTCTGTTGGTGACTCAAAGTTTATTATGAGTTCCTCTTACTTTTCATATGATGGCATGATAGATGAGTTGTGTTGTGTGGGATTAAGATTTGCATGTGCAAGGTCACATTTCAGTTTTGAAAGGAAGGTCATGAATTCTTAGGCAACATGGACGATTTCAGATGACTAGGTGAATGATGTTACTATTTGGTATTGCTAGAGAAGAGTGTACACTTTAAAAGGCGCATTATGTGTTGACTTACAGATGCTGCATTGGTATTGTTGTACTCGCCTGGGTGATTGACTATTGATAATCAAATTTTTGCTATGTGACACAGAAGAATTATCAAAGCATTCCTCGTGGAATAATATGGTGATTCGTGTGTTCTATGAATTTGGAGACTGGGAGTTCGGGCAGTGGAGTTGGGAGCATATATGGTGATTCGTGTGTTGTATGAATTTGGAGACTGGGAGTTCTCAGAAGCAGAGTGTTTAGTGGTTGTGGACTGTAAAGTTGTGGCCAAAGCTAGCCATATGATAGTATGTGTCATGATTAAGTCATTGTAGACTTTCGAAGGGTTATTTATCTATTTGTGGGTGACCAGTGTTGATTTGGGGTTCATTGGTAGGCCCAATGAGGATGTGCATTCTATACCGGGTCGGATTGGTTGACTCCGTACTGCTCTTGTTGAGGGATGTGCCATTCGATTAGAGTTGAGCTTACTCATGTTCTAATATGTTCTATGAGTTACCTTTTTATGCCACGAGGGGTTGTGATTCGTTGGTTATATGCACACATGGTGCGGTTCTATTTGGGCCTTATAGCGGAATTTGAGCGATATGGGTATTAGGGTGTTGAATGAGTGATTGCGCATTGGTTATGTTCTTTCCGGAATATGTATTGTGTTATTTGTTTCTCCATGGTTATGGTCATGCATCTTGGGTACTTGATGTCGAATTGCGCGTGGTTTTTGATTTCGGGAATGGTGCTTGAGGGATTTCATATGGACCAGTGTTTGGATGGAGGCATTGCAACAGAGTTATGTTGAGATATGATCCATGGTGTTAGATTCGTGTGTCTTGGTTCTACTATATATGATGGGTTCGTAGCATTGCGATTGTGGTGGTACTTGTTGAACTTGCGGGATGGTTTTCTTGTTTGAGTCATTTTCCATGATTGGGCACATTTGAGTTGTTGCTTATTGGTGCATGGATTGCACGGGTTGTGATTCTAGGCAGCATTGGTGCGACACGTCAATATGATAGATGGGCTTGATAAAGTAAGGTCATTGAACTTAAGATGGGTGCTATCAGATTTGTTTGCGGTATATTTGTAAGGATAATGTCGTTGATCGGCTTAGGAATTGGCTTTAGTTATTGTCAAAGGAGAGGGAGCTCCATGACTTGTTGATATGATGAATGGTTATGAGTTTCTGCGTGTTTCTTTCATCATCGGCAGTGTACAAAGGTTTTAGAATGAGGTTTCGTTTAAGATGAGGTTATTACCGGTAATGGATTGTTTTGAGCAACTACTATGATCGGAAGTTATTGCTACGAGTATTTGAGTTATGTGGTATATCATGTGATTTTGTCTTGGGTTATGGTTATGACTTGATACAGCTTGTTCAGACTTATACAACGTGAATATGCGAGATTCGAGTCTCGTAGGGAATTCCGGATGTTAGAAATTAGGTTTTAAGGTTTATGGGCTAAAGTTGAATTAAGGATCTTCAATTAGGTTGTGTAATCAGGCTTATATGAATTAGGGTGACGTGGGATCACCTCCGGGTATGTGCATGGTAAGGTTATACGGTGGTTTCATGGTTTTGGAACAACTCTTGGCACGTTCGAGGATGAACGTATGTTTAAGTGGGGGAGGATGTAACGACCCGGCCGGTCGTTTTGAGCATTTGCATTTAGTTCAGCTATTTGAAGTCTTGAGCAGCATCGTATGATGTATTATGACTTGTGTGAATCGTCGGTGTTAGTTTTTAGGTTATTCGAAATCGATTTGGAAGAATGAATTTCATTGTTGAAGCTTTAAGTTGGAAGAGTTGATCAAGTACGACTTATGTGAATTTAACCCCGGAATGGAGTTTTGATGGTTTCGTTAGGTCCGGATGGTGATTTTATACTCGGACGTATCCCCGGAGTTACATTTGGATGTTCCTAGAAGGTTTTGACACAAATTGGCGAAAGTTAAAAATTTGAAGGTTTGGAAAGTTCATAGGTTTGACCGGAAGTTGGCCTTGATGATATCAGATTCGGATTGTGATTTCGGGAATTGGAATAGCTTCGTTATGTCATTTGGGACTTGTGTGAAAAATTTGGGTTCATGCCGAAAATTTGGAATAGCTTCGTTATGTCATTTGGGACTCGTTATGTTATTTGGGCTTCGTTAGGTTTGAATATGTTTCGGCACTGATTTTGGAAGTTGAAAGTTCATTGAGTTTGAATTGAGGTGCGATTCATCGTTTTGATATTGTTTTGCATGATTTCAGGCCTCGAGTAGGTCCGCGTTATGTTATGAGACTTTTTGGTATATTCGGACGGGGACCCCAAAGGGCTCGGGTAAGTTTCGGACGAGGTTCGAACCATTTCGTCGCATGTTGAATTTTGGTTGGGTTGTTGGTTCTATTGTTCCGCACCTGCGACTGGTATTGCGTAGGTGCGATGGTCGCAGAAGCAAGTCCATGAACGCAGAAGCGAAGAGCACTGCTAGGTTTTTGAGTTTTAAAGAGAAAATGGGGATTTTAGCCTAAAGCCTCATATAGTGAGTTTTTGAGTTTTGAATTCGATTCGGAGTCGGATTTGAGTGAAACTAGTATGGTTGGACTCATAATTGAATATATATATTTGGATTTTATAAGTTTCGTCGAGTTCCGAGGCATGGGCCCAGGTTGGACTTTTGGGTTGATTTTGGGTTTTTGATTAAAGATTCGACCTTTATCGATTGGGTTTGTTTCCTTTGGCATTATTTGATGTATTTCAGTTGCTTTTGGCTAGTTTCGAGCGGTTCAGAGGTCGGTACGCGTGGGATGCATTTTTGGAGCATCGTTTGGCTTGTCCAGTATTGGATTTGGCTTGTTCGAGGCATGTAATACTTCTAAACTTGGAGCTGGGGGTATGAACCTTGATTATACGTATTATGTGTTTGGTGTTGAGATGACGCACATGCTAGGTGGCAGGCACGTGGGCGTGCACCGTGTGAAATGTGACTCTGTTATTTCTGTGGTGCTGTGTAGTTACCTGATCTTATTTGTAATCATGAAATCTGTATTTACTAGAGCTTTTGAGCTATGATTCATGCTAGAAACCATGTCTAGGCTACATGCTTATCCTGTTAGGACCCACTGAGGTCATTTCTGCTGTTGAGTTATTTGCTTACATTGCAATTACATATTCAGTCATATGCACTTATTTGCATATCATATCTCAGTCTCTGCTACCATTCATTGATACATCACATCATCATGATGGGATAATTTTCATGGCATTGTGAGCCCGAGAGACTGGAGAGATTGATGACTAAGTGAGGCCGAGGGTATGATGGTGAGGATATTGTTGGGACCGGGCTGCACGCCGCAACATGTTTTTATTGATTTATGATATGATTGATTTGTTAGAGTGCTTGGGCTGAAGGAGCCCCTCCGGAGTCTGTACACACCCCAATGAGTGCATGTACCTACTGAGTACGAGTGTAGAGCGATTGGGAGGATTGAGTGATTGTGAGGACTGAATGAATTGATACTCTGAGATACGCATATGGTTTTATCACTGAGTTGCATCACATTGACATACACATATAAAGATTCATTTTCCTCGTATTGTACGATATTGCGTCATTCATGACTTCACATACTCATGGACATGTAGGCATAGAGATTTATTTTTCTCATGCTATTTGAAAATGAAACATCTTATCTGTTGTTGAACAGTTTTTGGAAAAAATCACAGTTTTTACAAATCATACTCATATTTTGGTGATTTCGGTAAAATATTTGGGTTTTCACTAATATACTTGAAAACTAGGCCTATTTTTCTGGAACTGTGAACGAGCTGACCGTTTTATTTCTGAGCTACTTCTTTTATTACTTCCATTATGTTAAAATGTTTAGGGGTTACAAATTGGGGTGATAATTTGAGCCCAAACCCATTTAACCCGCCCAAAGTTGGGTTAGTCATTGACCCACCTATTTGTGTAGAAAAGACACTAGGTAGCCACTTTAAATGGCATGCTATTTAGGAATTAGCCAATCCATCCTGAATTTCAGTTTTTCAGTTCAAATTTTCTAGACAAAAATATTTTGAGTTGTCCTGAAGTTAATATTTTTAGTTTAAAATTTCAGGATAAAATAAATACCGGCTAATTTCTAAATATCATCCTTGAGAATGACTACATGTGCACTTGCCCCCTATTTATTGAATTCAGTCCATCTTAGCACATCTAATATTGTGCTGATTTTTAACCCAAATTGATCCATGAGTAACTTTGTTAAATATCTTTAAAATAATTATTTTTATTTGATATGTTTTATATGACCATAATAAAAGGGAAAAAAAATCTTAGTTGATAATTAAATAATTTATAAGAAAATATCACACATTAATTAAAGAGAAATTGACACTAGACAAAACACATAATAGAAATTGATAAATTTTTGGCCTTAGATTAATTTTGGCAAGAAAAACCCAAAAAGTTTGGCATTCTATAAGCCATATCTGTATTCGGTCAGTTCAAATTTTGGGTAAGCCATCTAATCCGTCACTCCATTGCCTATTTTCAAATTCGCATAAGCCATGTGCATTGCAAAATTTCCGTCGTTGTTTGATCTTCCCATCTCTGTTTCTCTATCTTTTTCTTTTTCAGTTATTTAATTTATCTCCTTCCTATTGCTAGAGCAAAAGATCCTATAGGAATTTAATGTAAGATAGTAAAAAAACATATCACAAGAGACGACAACAATCGTTACAAAATTCAAGTACGATTTCGCGAAGTATAGCTTCCTATTAGCTTTGTTTTGGTCATAGAGGAAGTACTTATATTAATAAACTAAAAGTTGATAGAATTACAGGGAACATGATGCACTGTAATCATCAGAGTATTTACTAGTTGTACATTTTCATAAGGTACGTTACAAGCCAAAACATTAAAAGGAAAACTATTTAAAGATGAGGCTGTTGTATCATGTGATGGAGCTGTAAGTGTAGTTGTAGTAGATCTTCCGAAAGAACAGGATTTGACGGGCCTCAATTGATTAGTTCCTACTTGGTCTTGATGGTACAGCTTCTGGACAAAAAGTGGTGGTATTGCAAAAAGAAGACAGTTGCTACCATCTGCTTGCTTAGCGCCATATTTAGCTACACTATCCGCCATTCTATTTTGCTCCTTGTAAATATGATGGATATGTGGGCTACCCAGCTGTAGGAGCAACAACCTGCGGTCATCAACAATATTAGTATAATGAGGATTAGTTTGTGTGAGCATGCTAATTACCTCCGTGGCATTTTATCTCAATGTTGAGAGGTGTGAGTCTTTTGCGCAGAGCAATTTGTAGTCCCATGAGTAGTGCAAAGAGTTATGTATGAACTGTTAGTCCCGCCAATATTGCTGTATTTGTAAATAATAATTCTGCAAAATATAAATTATC